>JXCR01085056.1:0-16380 GCA_002079205.1 Phalaenopsis hybrid cultivar | reverse complement strand
CCTACCTCTCGAGTTATCGAGCGCTTGAGCGCACGGTCTTGGAGCTTAGGCACGAGTGCACGGATTTTGATATTTTATATTTTAAGTGAAATGTACATCTAACCTAAGTCAACCACCCCTAAATGGTCTTATAAATCTTTAATAACTATTTTTTCCCCTTTAACTCTCCTCTTTCTCAAGATTCACCAATCTTCACTAATTTAGTTCAATTCAAAATAACACAAAATTTTACTCACAAACAATATAAACATTTGTGATACATAATTTATCAATCCAAAGAGTTTTGGATGAGATAAGTCCTAATCATAAACACTAAACAAATTTAACACTAAAAACACATGAAACAAAGTTAACACTAACATACAAATACTAAACTAAGAACTTAATTCCACTCTCTTTCTAGTGGAACGAATCCTAGCCTTTCATTAGTTTCTCTTTGGGCATTTGGAATATAGGTCTAATAGAATGGAGGGTGGTGAAAAACTCTGGTTGAGTCTTCTTCAATCCATTTTTTTTTCAAATACATAGCCTTATCTGCTTCTTCAATAAAACTTGTGTAGCTAAATTGCATCTTAAGTTGCCATCCAATATGCTCCAAATGTGCGTTGACTTCCATCACTTTCACCTCAATTGAAGCCACATCAGCCTCAAATTTTTTTTGTTTTCTCCGCTATTCCTTCTAAAATAATGGCTAGGAAATCATTGTATAACTCTTACTCACTTTGACTGATAAACTTCTTCTTCATAGCTTCCTCCTACATATCAATCTCCCAAGATGACATCATTCCAAGATCTCTCACTTTTCAATTAAATTTTAGGGTTAAAATTGAAGTGGGGTGAGAATTCTCTTCATTCCCTTTTAGTTATAGGCTTTAGACAAAGCCAAAAACTACTAGAATCTTTCTCAAACCACTAACCCATGCTACAACCCACTAAACTACGTTTAAATCTTTTAGAAATGTAATTTAACACTTTTAGCAAACTGTCGCGCTTAAGCGCCGAATGTTGGCACTTAAGCGTCGGTGCTTAATTTAGCACAAGTCAGCTTAACATCCAAATACTCAATCTAACATGTTTAATCCATCTATTAAGGTCTTAGAACCATTACTAAATCATTATATATTTAATTTACTACCAAAATTTTTTAAATCAAACACAACAACATACCATTCAAAACAAAAACACAGATAATTATGGGTTTCCTCCCACAAAGTGCTTGGTTTAATGTCATCAGCCTGACATAACCAATGCTTATTCTGGTTCACCCAACAACATAAGATCATTTAATTTAAGTTGATCCACTAAAAGTAGGGTTTCAGCTTGTGACAATTTACTTTGAATATTTTCTTAGTTTAGGTTCTTTGATATCCACAACTCCATAGGGATAAACTTTTATCACAAAAATGGGCCCATCCACATGGACTTAAGTTTGCCTAGAAATAATCTTAACCTTGCATTATATAGCAAAACTTGTTTCCTTGGCTCAAAATATATTGTAAGAATCCTTCGATCATGCACATCTTCATCTTTTCTTTATAAATCTTAGCATTCTCATAAGATTTATTCCTTATCTTTTCAATCTCATTTAATTGCAATAGTCTTTTCTCACCAGCATTGTTTAAATTGTAATTAAGTTCTATAATAGTCCAATATGTTTTATGCTCAAGTTCAACTGGTAAAGGGCAAGTTTTCCCAAATATTAGCCTATATGTGGACATTCCTATAGGAGTTCTATATGCAGTCCTATAAATCCACAAAGCATAGTCAAATTTGACTGAGCAATCTATTTTTTTTTTATTCACAGATTTTTCCAAAACTCTTTTAATTTTTTGGTTGGATAATTCAGTCAAACCACTTGTCTGAGGATGATAAGCAGTAGCAATTTGATGGTTGATATGATATTTCCTTAATAATTTCTCCATTATTGCTTTTCTAAAATGACTTCCCTCGTCAATTATGGTCACTCTTAGCATCTCAAATCTACAAAATATGTTTGTTCTTAAATACTTTGCAATAATTTTAGCATCAAATCGAGGTAAAACAATAACTTCTATCTATTTGGATACATAGCCTATTGTTATCAATATATATAAATTTCTGAAAGATAACATAAATGGTCGCATGAAATCTAATCCTAAAACATCAAATATCTCAACTTCCAACACACACTTGAGGGACATCTCATTTTTCCTAGAAATATTGCCTACTCGTTGACATTGATCACAAGATTTGATATAAGCATTAATATCTCTAAAGATTGTAGGCCAAAAAATTCAGATTGTAAAATTTTGTATGTTGTTTTATCAACATCAAAATGTCCTTTAAAATCAGAATTATGACATTTTTGGATAATTTCATAAGTTTCTTCTAAAAGCACACATCTTTGAATAATTAGATCCTTTCTTTGTTTATATAAAAATGGGTCATCCCAAAAATAAGTCTTAGCTTCAGATAAAAATCTCTTCTTCTCTTGGTGTTGAACTCACTTTTGATTGAGGTCTAGCTCTTCCTCTTTAGTAGCCTAGGGTCTAGTCATAGGACTTTCCTGTTGATTATTTTTAGAGGACTATAAAGGGAACCCTCACCAATAGAAATTCTACACTCTTCTCTGCTCAACTTGAAGTTCCACATATCGGTCCTAACCTCTAGCACTTAGTAGGGGGGATCAGTATAAAAGAGGTCAAGAGTAGTCTCCCATAGGATGGTCGAACCTTAGGACTAACTCTGGGTGCTCTAGTTTTAGTTAGACTAGCTTGCACACACTTTCTTACATACCCTAAACCCTAAGACTCCTTTAATTTAGTCTCCTGACTCTTTTTGGTAAGCTCATGTGGATGGACCCAAACCTCCATTCCTTAGCTAAGAGGGATAGGACCAGCATATTGAATATCCAAAATGAGTCCTCATATGGCTTGTATTGGTTTGGCATGGTTTCATGGCTTACTTGCTCATTCTAGCCCAAAAATCACCAAATTACAAAAATACCCCTACAACCCTAATTTTTGCCAAAAATCCTAAAATTACCCAAAATACTCAAATTTGTTCAAAAGTCATATCAAATCACTCACCACTACCTAAATTAACTAAAATTCACCAAAATCACTAAATTCTCAAAATACCCCCAAAATTGCCAAAATTACCAAAGTGCCCCTCCGCCCAAAAATTCCTAAAATTCCAATATTATCACAAATATTTCCAATTTCAATTTTTAACAATCACATAGACCAAATTTGACCAATTTTACTCAATTTGACCAAAAGCTCAAAATTACCCTTAAAGGCCCAAATTTCCCCCAATTTACCCTCAATCTTGGCCCAATTGACTCCAATCTTGCCTAATTTCAATTTCAAACCAAAATTCAACATTAATAATACCAATTAAAACCAAATACAAGCTCAATTTGGCCCAATTGCAAGCTCAATTTCACCCAAATCAAAAAGCCCTAATTTTGACCATATGTCCTAACCCACCGAATTAGCCTTCCAATTCAATTCAAAATCACTTGAAATTCTTTCCAATTTCCTCATGACATCTCCCTACACCAAATTAAACATTTAATTGATCCAAATTTTAGCCTAAATTAAAACTTTAATAAAAAAGCCCAAGCCCACCATGTTCAATTCCAAAAGCCCAAATGACAATTTTCCCCCTTATCATCCATTTCATTAAAATCACTCCCATAGTCTTAAGTGCATGATCAAATCACTCCAAATCAAGCCTCATGACAAAAACCACCAAAATATCTCATAAAATTCAAAATCCTTTCTCATGCAAAAGAGTCAAGCCAAAGGGAAGCCATGAAGTCATTCCCAAGCCATAGGTCATCTATATAAGCCTTGCAACTAATTAAGCTATTAATGGCAAGCGGGACAAATCACTCTCAAGCCCCATTAAGATTGTTTTAACCCATCCCATGAATCACTCCAACCTATGTTTAGCCACTTCTCTTTAGATGGTGACTTATCCCCAATGATCAAGCTGAGCCAAATGATCTTTTCTTCAGCTTAAACCAACCTTGATGGGTGAACCCAACCCAAATTAATGTTTTGACCAAAATTGACCAAAATTGACCCTTCCCCCATTCCTCTTTAATCCAAGACCTTTACACATGACCAAACCCAATTGATTGCACCAAACCCAAGCCCTGAACCCCCTGACCAAATGGTGACCTGACCTTGGCCGGTCAGCCACCTTGGCTACCAAAAAACACCATGGCCCAGAGGGAGCAAGGAGATAAAACTCAAAATTGAACCCATCTGATGTGCACAAGTCCAATTGGCCATTGGATCATGTCTTCCTTGCACTTAAGCACCATTTTTCACCCACTGACCAACCATGGTGGCCTCTCCTCCCACTTCTATTTAAACTTACCCTCAACGGCCAAGGGAGTAGAGCTTAAAATTCCATGGGGAGACTCTGCCAGATTTATCCCAAAGATTCTTCAAGACCCATTAAGTTCAATCCAACCATCCTTAAGTCCTCAAACCCACTGCTTGAGCTCAATTTTGGAGCTCAAAATCAAGCCCGAAATAGGACATCCCTCTAGACACCACCAAATCCAAATTAATTGCACCCACACCATCCCCTGAGTGAGAGAATAAGATCCGCCATAGAAGCCCCATCACCAGACTACCCTAGGGTGGACTTTGATCAACACCCAAAATCCACCTTGGTCGATTTCATACCAAAGAATTTCACCACAACTCAAGGCTTCATCTTGGAGCTCTTTGGACTCAAGGCAAGATTTTGGAAGCACCCAATCGAGGCCACACCTCTTTGGCAAAGGTATTGAACTCTCCCCTTAAACCGAGCATCATTTAATTATCCATGCTCATATACTTGATTTAAGGTTTGATTAACCGTATGGATATGTTCTCCTAGTCAAGACGAGTCTATAAGAATAAACCACACTTGATTTGATTAAGTGTCGAGAGAGATATTAAGGTTTGAAGTTGGATGATTCTCGGGCTAGGGATTTGGTGACGATGAGCAGATGTCATATGTTTTTGTGTGTATCGGACGGACGGTCGTGATGGAGCCGGACGAAGGAGTGTAACATGAAGCTAAGCTGAGTCAGTGCTGAGGTGTCTGGCGGCGTAGAACCAGAAGACGCTGTGTGGAAAGCTTGGAGATGCAGAGGTTGAGGTGGCGTCGCGTCACTTAAGTAGAAAAATAGGAATTTTTTTTATTTATTTAAATGCCAAAACTTCAAAAATACATATCTTGGTGTAGAAAAATCACAAAAAAAATACATTTTTGCTCATTGAACAGAGGAGAAAAATGTGGAAATGGTTTCATTTTTTTATGCATGTATGATTTTTAATTAATTAAATGGTGTTTTCCTTATTTGGACTCTTCATTTGTATAGACATTTCACCATGACATGATTTTTGGGGCTTTGATTCTCTCTGTCATGAGGGACCTTCCCTGATTTTTCCAAGGTCATGGGAGATCTCTAATTTTTAAGTTAATGATCCCGNAACTTACCCTCAACGGCCAAGGGAGTAGAGCTTAAAATTCCATGGGGAGACTCTGCCAGATTTATCCCAAAGATTCTTCAAGACCCATTAAGTTCAATCCAACCATCCTTAAGTCCTCAAACCCACTGCTTGAGCTCAATTTTGGAGCTCAAAATCAAGCCCGAAATAGGACATCCCTCTAGACACCACCAAATCCAAATTAATTGCACCCACACCATCCCCTGAGTGAGAGAATAAGATCCGCCATAGAAGCCCCATCACCAGACTACCCTAGGGTGGACTTTGATCAACACCCAAAATCCACCTTGGTCGATTTCATACCAAAGAATTTCACCACAACTCAAGGCTTCATCTTGGAGCTCTTTGGACTCAAGGCAAGATTTTGGAAGCACCCAATCGAGGCCACACCTCTTTGGCAAAGGTATTGAACTCTCCCCTTAAACCGAGCATCATTTAATTATCCATGCTCATATACTTGATTTAAGGTTTGATTAACCGTATGGATATGTTCTCCTAGTCAAGACGAGTCTATAAGAATAAACCACACTTGATTTGGTTAAGTGTCGAGAGAGATATTAAGGTTTGAAGTTGGATGATTCTTGGGCTAGGGATTTGGTGACGATGAGCAGATGTCATATGTTTTCGTGTGTATCGGACGGACGGTCGTGATGGAGCCGGACGAAGGAGTGTAACATGAAGCCAAGCTGAGTCAGTGCTGAGGTGTCTGGCGGCGTAGAACCAGAAGACGCTGTGTGGAAAGCTTGGAGATGCAGAGGTTGAGGTGGCGTCGCGTCACTTAAGTAGAAAAATAGGAATTTTTTTTATTTATTTAAATGCCAAAACTTCAAAAATACATATCTTGGTGTAGAAAATTCACAAAAAAAATACATTTTTGGTCATTGAACAGAGGAGACAAATGTGGAAATGGTTTCATTTTTTTATGCATGTATGATTTTTAATTAATTAAATGGTGTTTTCCTTATTTGGACTCTTCATTTGTATAGACATTTCACCATGACATGATTTTTGGGGCTTTGATTCTCTCTGTCATGAGGGACCTTCCCTGATTTTTCCAAGGTCAGGGGAGATCTCTAATTTTCAAGTTAATGATCCCTATTCTGGTAAAATAATTATAAAACATAAAATACTCATCAAAAAAATACAAAACTTTTTTGGTAGGTTCACTGTGGTCAGAGGACCCTAAGAAGAAATATAAACTTGATTTAACTCATTAAAAATAACCCTAATTATTACCAACCCCTAAAAATGAAATAAAATTAATTAAGAATAATTTTAAATGTAATTGAAAAAAAAATCTTTCCCCACTATGATTTAATGACAGAGGAGCTCCCCATAAAAATTTCAAGTCAATTGGAGTTAATTTGACTACTCAAATGAATTAATTAAGTGAAATTGCATTTTAGCATTAAAATAATTATAATAATTAAAATACAAGTAAAAAAAATCACCAAATTAGTTTTGGGAACTCCTTATGATCGGATTAGTCTGAGAAAATTAAAATTAAAATTAAAATAAATACATCATTTTTGAGCTATTTTTTAGCATTTAAATAACTAAAAATTAATTAAAAATCACAAAAATTGCAGAATTGTAAAAGCACACTAAATTGTGACATTTGACTTGTTGATCACTTGAAACTAATTAAAATAATTTTTCTAACTTTTTAAATCAAAATATCAATTTTTAAAGGCTTAAAATGAATTTTCTTTAATTCTCCACCAAAATAATTCTAATAATTATAATATAAATTACAAAAATATGAAGTTTGTTTCTTTGGGTTCCCTGGACTCATAGAGATTTAATAAAAATATAAAATCTAATTTTCTACTTAAATAATATTTTATATTTAATTAATAATCAAAACAAATAAATAATTCTAATAATTAAAATAAACCTCTAAAAATCATGAAAATGGGACTAAGTGGTCCTCTGACCTAGGTGAACCTCTAATAACTTTCTTAAGGATAGAGGGTTTGTTTTGTTTGAGTTGTTAAATTTTTATTAAAATTCCTTATTTTGACATTAAAAATAATTATAAAATTAAACAAATTCAGAAAAATCAAATTTTCTTCTTTGCTGTTTTAATTAACCTATGAGTGGGGTAACATAAAATTTTTGATTCATTTGAGTTTTATTTAATGAATTATGGAGTGTTAAGGCCTTAGGGGCGAAAGCATAATTTTGGAATTTAAGGCTTAATTAAACTTTAGGATTACTTAAAGGGTAAATGGTTAATAAATGATCTTAAATAATATGTCTTGATGATTGAAACATAAAAGGGATAAGTGGTAGCAACCAATCTCATTTTGGTCTTACAAAGGGTAAATGTATAATTTTTCAAAATTAATGGAATTTGGAAGAATATTTAAAGAGGGGAATATTAAGGTGAGGGGTTTGATTTTGGAAAACTATGACTCACTAATTTTAAACCCCAATTAATGGTGTATGATTCAAGATAATGATTAAGAAAATAAACATTTTAAACCCTAATTGACTTAAAATTTTTATGGGGAGCTCCTCTATCATTAAATCATAGTGGAGAATGATTTTTATGTCATTAAATTTATATTTATTCCTAATTAATTTTAATTTACTTTCAGGGTTTGGTGATAATTAGGGTTATTTTTAATGAATTAAATCAAGTTTATATTTTTCCTAGGCCTCTGACTACAATGAACCTATCAAAACAAGTTTTGTATTTTTCTGATGAGTATTTTAATTTTTTATAATTATTTTACCAAAATAGGGATCATTAACTTTAAAATTAGAGAACTCTATCTAGAGATCTTCCCTGACCTTGGAAAAATCAGGGAAGGTCCCTCATGACAGAGAGAATCAAAGCCCCAAAAATCATGTCATGGTGAAATGTCTATACAAATGAAGAATCCAAATAATAAAAACACCATTTAATTAACTAAAAAATCATACATGCATAAAAAAAAAACATGAAACCATTTCCACATTGTTTTCCTCTGTTTACTAAGCAAGAGGGTATTTTTTTTTATTTTTGTGATTTTTCTACACCAAGATATGTATTTTTGAAGTTCTGACATTTAAATAAATAATCCCTATTTTTCTACTTCAGTGACGCGGCACCACCTCAACCTCAACATCACCGAGCTTTCCATGTTGTGTCTTCTGGTTTGGCGCTGCCAGACACCTCAACGCTGACTCAGCCCACGGTTCATATTCCACTCCTTCATCCAGTTCCATTACGATCGTCCCTCCAATACACGCGAAAAAGGATGACATCCGTTCATCGTTCCCAAATCCCTAGCCCGAGAAACATTCAACTTAAAACCTTAATATCTCTCTTGATACTTAAACAAATTAAGTAAGGTTTGTTCTAAGAAGATCATATCCATATGGTTAATCAAGCCTTAAATCGAGTATGTAAGCATGGAGAATTAAATTAAGCTTGGCTGAATGGGAGAGTTTTATACCTATGCCCAAGAGGTGTGGCCTCAATTAAGTGCTTCCAAAAACTTACCTTGAGTCCAAAGAGCTCCTAGATCAAGCCTCGAGCTGTGGTAAATTTCCTTAATATTAAATCAACCAAGGCCGATTTGGCGTGTTGATCAAAGTCCGCCATAGGGTAGTCTGGGGATCTTCTTCTCTCACTCAGGGGATGATGTAGGTGCAATTAATTTGGATTTGGTGGAGTCTAGAGAGATGTTTTGGGCTTAATTTTGAGCTCCAAAATTGAGTTCAAGCAGTGGATTTGAGGACTTGAGGATGGTTGGATTGAACTTAGTGGGTCTTGAATAAGCTCTGGGATCAATTTGGCAGAGTCTCGCCTAGGAATTTCAAGCTCTCTTCCCTTGGCCATGGGGGGTGAGTTTAAATAGAGGGGAGAGGAGAGGCCACCATGGTTGGCCAGTGGGTGAAAAATGATGCTTAGGTGGAGGGAAAAAAGGCTCCAATAGCAAACTGGACTTGTTCACATCAGATAAGTTCAATTTTGAGCTTTAGATCCTTGCTCCCCTCTGGCCATTGTGTTTTCCAGTAGCCAAGGTGGCTGGTCGGCCAGGGTCAGGTCACCATTTGGTAAGGGGGCTCAGGGCTTGGGTTTGGTGCAATCAATTGGGGTTGGCCATGTGTAAAGATCTTGGATTAAAGAGGAATGGTGTAAGGTCATTTTGGGTCAATTTAGGTCAAGACATTAATTTGGGTTGGGTTCACCCATCAAGGTTGGTTTGGGCTGAAGAAAAGATCATTTGACTGAGCTTAATCATTGGGGATAAGTCACTATCCAAAGAGGTTTGACTAAACATGGGTTAGAGTTATTCATGGGAGGGGTTAAAAGAACCTTAAGGGTTCTTGAAAGTGGTTTTTCCCTCTTGCCATTAACAGCTTGATGAGGTGGCAAGACTCATATGGTTCACCTATGGCTTGGGAATGGATTCATGGCTTTCCTTTGGCATGGCTCTTTTGCATGAGAATGGATTTTTAATTTTAGGAGATATTTTGGTGGTGTTTTCCATGAGGCTTGATTTGGAATGATTTGATCATGGACTTAAGACTTAGGGAGTGATTTTAATGAAATGGATGATGAGGGAGAAAATTATTATGTGGGCTTTTAATTGAATTTGGACTTTTGGAATCAAACATGGTGGGCTTGGGATTTTTTGTTAAAGGTTGAATTTGGGCTAAAATTTGGATTAATTAATGTTGAATTTGGTGTAGAGATATGTCATGAGGAATTTGGAAAGAATTTAAGTGATTTTGAATTGAATTGGAAGGCTAATTTGGTGAATTTAAACATATGGTAAAAAATGGTGCTTTTTATTTGGGCAAAATTGAGCTTGTAATTGGGATAAATTGAGCTTATATTTGGTTTCAATTTTTTATTAGGAATGTTAATTTTGGTTTTAAATTGAAATTGGGCAAGATTGAGGTCAATTGGGCCACGATTGAGGGTAAATTGGGGAAATTTGAGTCTTTAAGGGTAATTTGGGGCTTTTGGTCAAATTGGGTAAAATTGCTCAAATTGGGTCAATGTGATGGTTAAAAATTGAAATTGGGAATATTTGGGATAATTTTGGAATTTTGAGAATTTTTTGAATTTTTGGGTCATGAGGGGCATTTTGGTATTTTTGGTAATTTTGGGAATTTGGTGATTTTTGTGAATTTTGGTCAATTTAGTTAGTGGTGAGTAATTTGAGATTAAGTTTTGAGAAATTTGGGTATTTTGGGTAATTTTGGGGGTTTTGGCAAAAATTAGGGTTGTATGGGTATTTTGGTAATTTGGTGATTTTAGGCTAGAATGGGCAAGTAAGCCATGAAACCATGCTAAACCAATAGGACCCATATGAGGACTCATTTTGGATGTTCAATATGTTGGTCCTAACCCTCTTAGCCAAGGACTAGGGGCTTGGGTCCATCCACATGAGCTTCCCAAAAGGAGTCATGAGATAAACTTAAAGGGGTCTTAGGGTTTGAGGTATGTAAGAAAGTGTGTGCAAGCTAGTCTAACTAAAACCAAACCACCCAGAGTTTGTCCTAGGGTTTGACCATCCTATGAGAGACTCCCCTTGAGCTCCTCCATACTGTCCCCACCTACTAAGTGCTAGAGGTTAGGACCATTATGTGGAACTTCAAGTTGAGCAGAGAAGAGTGTAGAATTTCTAATTGTGAGAGTTCCTTTTCTAGTCTTCTAGGAATAGTCAGCAGGAAAGTCCTATGGCTAAACCTTAGGCTACTAAATAGGAAGAGCTAGACCTCAACCAAAAGTGAGGTCAACAGTCCTCTTCAGGCTCTTCAATTTCTTCTCTCCCTACTTCACTCTCTTTTTGAACTCTACCTTCCAATTCTCTTCCGCTTCTAATTTGAACGACTTTTACTTGCTCTTTATTTTGGTCTTTTGGATTTACATATGTATTACTATGAAGTGTTCCTTGGTATCTATTACTTAATGAATTTGCTATTTTCCCCAATTGATTCTCAATATTTCTAATTGTAGCTCATTGACTTTGTAACTAATTTTTCATTTGTAACACCACTTCTATAGACAACTTTTTCTCCTTGAATTGTGGATTAATATTAAAACATGGAGGATAAGTAGGTCTATAATTACTATTTCCTTGATTGTTCCAGTTTCCCAATGGGTTTAATTTGTTGTTCCCCAATGCTGATTATTACCACCCAAAATATTATTCTAGTTATAGTTATGATGGTTCTTCCAACCTGGGTTATAATAGTTTGAACATATATTATTCTGCTTGTTGTTTATGGCATTCAAAGTTTCTAATGATGCTTGATAATCTACCATTTGGCCTAATGAACTCTCTTCAATAATTGCAACTGGATGAGAAAAAATCATTTCTAATTGGTCTGACTTTCTTGAAATTGTAGCAACTTGATTTGTTAAAATTGCAAAAACATTAAATTCGTGAATATTGACTACTTTCTTAGGATTTACCCTCTTAGAAGACCATTGAAAATTATTGGTAGTCATCTCTTTAATTAAAGCATAAGCGTCATGAAATAGTTTTGACATCAATGAACCACTAGCTGCAGCATCGATAATAGATATAAGAGATCCAGCTAATCAATTGTAAAATGTTTGAATTATTAACCAATTTGGTATAGCATGGTGCGAGCAGTTTCTCAGTAGTTCTTTAAATTGTTCACATGCTTCATAAATTGATTCTCCTTCAAACTAACAAAAAAGATATAATATCATTTCTAAACTTCACAATTTTTTATAGTGGAAAATATTTAGCAAGGAATTTCTGAGCTAAATCACCCCAAGTTCTGATGATCCAAGTGCTAACGAATGTAACCATATCTTAGCCTTATCCCTCAGTGAGAAATGTAGCATCATCTGATACACCATCATATTTAAATGTAGTACATAATTCTAGAAAATTGGCAAGATGTAAATTTGGATCTTCAGTTAGTGCTCCCTCAAACTGATTATTTGATATCATTTGGATAATAGTAAGTTTAAGTTCAAAAAAATTAACCACTACAGCAATTTTTTGAAT
The DNA here is from genome assembly GCA_002079205.1 of Phalaenopsis hybrid cultivar. NCBI lineage: Eukaryota > Viridiplantae > Streptophyta > Magnoliopsida > Asparagales > Orchidaceae > Phalaenopsis > Phalaenopsis hybrid cultivar. The sequence goes on along the minus strand of JXCR01085056.1, from coordinate 3,890 downwards.
ACTACAATAAAGTTCATCCGCCGTAGGGTTTGCATAATCTCTTAAAGGTTTTGTAAACATAATTTGCATTTGATATGGTAGGGTGTATCTATTAGGGTGATAAATAGGTCAATGATCGAGGCAAAAAAGAAAGAACATATAGTAATGTATCCTAAAGACAACTAATGAGTGCCATCAAAAGTGGGATACAAGGGAGAGCTTTTAGAAATAGAACTTTGATTAGCGATGAATTCATCCCAGTTATTATTGGAGTGATGAAAACTTCAATCATAAATGCATCCAAATTGCCACATCTATAATGTATGCTCAAAAAAAAAAAAAATTTACAAAATGGAATATTGGACTTTATTAAAAGGGAGAGGAAGAAGTGAAGCGGTGAACTTTGGAGAGAACGGGCAAAGCCTTTGGTTAGGCTATAAGAGAACAAGACAAAATGCAATATCCCTAAACTTACTATATTTTTAAAATTTTATAAAAAATAACTATCGCAATGAATAAATTGACCCTATTTCTAAGACAACAATATTAGAATCCCCTTTAACTTAATTACTCAGCATTGCCTTAAAATTATAGTTTACTTTCTTACCATGCCACCATACTAACAAAATTTAATAGCAAGAACTTATTTATAACTAGGAAAAAAAGAGAAAAAAAGAAAAAAATAATTATTAATAGCCAAATATGATTAATTGTTATTTAAAAATGAAAATTATCAAAAAAATACCTCAAGCTAACCCTTAATCTTTTCCACTATAACTTTTCCTTTTCTAATTTCCCCCCTCTCCATTTTTTTTCACTTGTTTTAATGTACAATATTTCAAGAAGTTGTTCAAATATAATTGGATAATTTTGAAAGATTTTTCTAAGGTTTTAAAAATAGATTGGATGCTCAATTATTTTCGGTTCATTTTAGCATTTTTATCAAGGTTTTATAAATTGAATCGGAATGGCCTCATTAAATAGTTTGACTATGAATTGGTTATACAGCCTTTCAAATGGTCCTAAAAAATTTGGCTCAACATCGAACCAATCGAAACTCATAAGAACCAACAGTATCTAATTAACTATTAAATCAATCAATTTCATGTCGGATTGATTAGTTTGCCTTTACATTGCTAATCAAAATTAATTAGTGATTAAAATAAGTTTATTGAGTTTATAATGTAATATTTTAATTTCAGTAAAATTTAGAATGTCTTGTATATGATAAAGAATTATAATCATACAAATAACCAACATACCCATCAAGCGAGCTACAAGGCTATTTCCTTATCATTTAAAATATTGAATGTGATATTTCTCTTATGATGTGCGACTAAATAAATTATATAAATAATTGCATAATTGAAAATTAGGTTGGGCTGAGCTAAACTGCAAGGTCATACACTAATGATTAAAGCTTAATATCTATCATTAAATTCAAAAATAAACCAAAAAAAACAAAAAGGAATATTTGAATATTTTTAAACTGTCATATTTTATAGTATATGTGCATATACAATAATATAAAAATAGCTGCAAATTTAAATTTTATTACATTAAACTAAATGAAATTAAAATTGCTATTTACTAATTACATTTTTTTTCTAATTATTAAAATTTTTAAACTAATTTTATGTTTGATGTTAAATGATGCAATTTTCTCATTAAAATAATTTTTCTTAAATTATTTATTATTTTAAATAAAAGTACACCTAATTGATTTTTTAATTTTATATTTGTAAATGTTAGCTACATTAATTCATAAATTATAATAATTAATAAGAATAAATTATAGTTGTTGGCCGGATGTTAAATAAGATATTATATATTCATCCTGCCCTCTTTTATTTGAAGATCAATTAATTTTTAGGCAAATATAATAGCATATAAAAATATTGTCGCTCCTCCCATCATTCTATATCAAATTATTGATAAACTCTTATGAGGAAAAAATGCAAGAATTTTTTTTTTTTTTGAGATTGTTTTAGTGAACTAAAGGTTGATGAACTATAAATTCTCTAATAACAAAGAAGATACCTATAGATGAAAAAAAAAATCTCAATTCACAATTAGATATATCTCTCACTAGGATTGTAGGATTCAATAATTAAGAAATCAATACTTTTGCATATAATTTATATTTTATAATGCCTTTAAAATTATATATATTGCATAATCATTATATCGTTTTTTGTAATTCTAAAATAATATTATTTTTATTACATCATCTAATCCAGCCTGCAGTGCTAACTCCAATTCAACCTTCAAACTTTGAACCACTACTTAATTGTGTCTGATCTGATTTCAAAGAAAAAATATTACATCAGTACTACACATGTAGAGTAATGTGCGTGGTCAATGAAATCACGCTACAACACCCCACGCGACAGAAAAAATAAACTGTGCGGTAACACGGGGAATATTCCCCCCCCCCCCCTCATGTGTTATTGTGTGTTATTCATGTGCTATTGTGTCCTGGAAACATTCCTGATGTTATAATAACACAATAATACATCAAAAACACATGAATAATACACAATAATACATGAATAACATGGAGGGAATATTTCCCCGTGTTACCGTACCGTTTTTTCTCTATCAGGAATATTTCCCCTTGTTATTCTGATGTTATTGTGTGTTATTCATGTGTTAGTGTCCTGAAAATATTCTTGGTGTTATAATAACACAATAACACATCAATAACACATGAATAATACACAATAACACATGAATAACACGGGGGAGGAGGGGGGGGGGGAATATTTCCCGTGTTACCGCCCGTCTTTTTCTTTTTTTTTTTCGCGTAGGGTGTCGTGTTACTCTACGTGCGTAGCACTGATGTAATATTTTTGCGATTTCAAAACCTTACAATTTTCTGTATAATAGCCAAAAGAACTGCTTACGGCCATTTTTATTCAGAAAAATAAAATAATAATAATAAAATAAAAACTAGCCACTTCCAGCCAAGCAAAATCAAATGGTTTCTCGTTGCCCATCACATGGCCAAAGAAATTAATGGATGTCAATAAGTATAAGAAAATTACTCAAATATCCTAATAAAAAAAACAATTNTCAGAAAAATAAAATAATAATAATAAAATAAAAACTAGCCACTTCCAGCCAAGCAAAATCAAATGGTTTCTCTTTGCCCATCACATGGCTAAAGAAATTAATGGATGTCAATTAGTGTAAAAAAATTACTCAAATATCCTAATAAAAAAAACAATTAAAAAAAAAAAAATTTAACTCACAGGGCATTTGAAAAGGTTTGTGACATAATGCACTATAAAAAACAATACATAAATACAATTTCTCATAATTTATCTAGCATCTGCTCCTGAACTTTATTTTAGCAATCACTAAGATATCAGCTAAGCATGCGCTTCAAACCGACATTTTACGTCTAGAATCTGAGATCAGCATCATTTGAAGAACTGGTAATGCGTTATATACACACTCACACCATATAGGCCTGCATCACATCCTAATGGCCCTGTATCCAAACTAGACAAATTTCCCTCCATTTTCTGCGGAGAAGTGAGATTTTAAACCAATCCAGCACTGGTAGTAGTCAGCATCCCTACAAGGAGACTCCAGAGACCAAGTGCAGATGTGTGGAAGCAGCGAAGACTCGAACATGAATGCGAGGGTATCCTTTATTTTGTAAGGCCCCGCATCCTCGCCGCGTTCTATCGCCTTCTGTAATGTTAGGAAACAAATGCAGAATAACATTTTCTTTCAGAATAAATAAGGCATTTACATGCATACTACATGATTTTTAGTCTTTACATATCTAACACCTAAACATCACATTTTTTTATATTTAAATCACCCAAATCTTTCGTACCACATCAAAATATCACTATTTTACCTTTTAAAAGATGAAATACACCTTTTCAAGCACAGTT
>JXCR01085050.1:31974-46161 GCA_002079205.1 Phalaenopsis hybrid cultivar | reverse complement strand
CGAAGCGCTTTTATTCCGCCAGTTTGTGAGCAGTCTCTCTGGAGTTGCTTTTGATTGGTATGAAGAGCTGCCTAATGGGTCAGTAAAAACATTCACAGAGTTGGAGAACATGTTTGTCAAGAGGTTCGTTGGAGCTCAGCACCATGTCACCATCGGTGATCTTGTGGTAGAGCGACAGAAACCAACAGAAACTCTAGTGGAATACATTCTGCGGTGGAGGAATCTAAGTATGAAGTGTGAGCCATAATTGCAGGAGCAGCATGCAATTGAGATCTTACTTGAGAGCATTCATGGTCCAGTAGTCTTCCTACTCAAAAGGATTTACAATCAAAACATTTGAAAAGCTGCTCAGTAAAGCTGCAAGCTTGCAAGAGGAGGCTAAGCAATTTAGATTCCTGGAAAAAGTTGACAAACCAAAGCCCACAAAGACATTCGAAAAGAGATCTGAGACAGTAGCAGCAGTCGACAAAGGCAAGCAACTAATGCAAATTCAGGTAGAACAAGCTCAACAGAATAACCAGCAACGCCATTAGTCACAGTACCAACAAGTAACTTACCGCACAGACAGAGGGCAGGGACCTTCCATGGTTGATCGACTGAACATGGTTTATTCCTTTAAAGATGATGCAGGGGGGAAGATGTTCAGAAATTTGATTAAGAAGCCCGAGTTTATTCTGCCAGAGCCAAAGAAACTAGACGAGGTTGGCAAAACAGATCACCCACATATTGCCCATACCACAGGATGTTGGGGCACACTATAGAAAATTGCTTCAGTTTCAAAGGATGGCTCGAGAGGAACTACAGGAACGGGAATATCACAATTCCGAAGGAATATTTGAAAGAACCTGAACAATGTTCGGTCAATATGATTTCGGCTGGGCCCATAGTTCCGATCGACCCCTATGTAACAGAAGCTAGACGGAGCATGGTCTGGACCAGAGCCTCTCAGAAAGTTTTGGATCAGATTCAGGCGGCTTCAGCACAAGCCTCCGCTCAGGGTCTACAAACTACCAAGCCAGCGTCATCAAGCACACCAAAGAAGTCACCACTGTAAGAGAAAAAGAAGAAAAGTTTCAAGAAGATAGAGATTGGTAGCGCGGAGAGTAGAGTAGGGGTTGCTTTTTCACGATTGGTTGTTTCGAATTTGGGGGAGAAATCTCTCGAACCATTCACTTTGTATGATTATTTTTTTATCCCTCCGGGGTCACCCAATGCAAAGAAGTTTAATTTTGGCTACGTTCTTACTGTTTCTGGTTATTACGTAACTAACAACCAATTTAATACGAATTTTGATTCTTTCGACAATCCTCAAATTATACTAAATCCTAATGAACCTTTTAACATGGCTAAAGAAGATATTGACAACACAGAGTACGACAGCTCAGATAGTGAAACACCCGTTTTTGAATTCCAAAGAATGCCAGTTGCAATTGAGTTAGAGCTATCAGATTCAGAAGCAATGTCAGAAGAGCCAACCAACATTCTAGAAGAGAAACCTTCGGGCACTACCCATGTGATAGAAGAAATAACAGAGGTATATTTGAGACGAGGAAAAGTGTTACCCCCAATAGCGGGTCCAGCTGCGAAAGAAAAATAAATACCTCCTCATGAAGAGCCAGCTCCACCGATGGAAGAGACACATATTCGGGAGGAATCTGGGAACTCGAATAACAAAGTGGAATATAATGTCCTAGCCCATCTACGAAAGCTGCCAACCAAACTAAGCATTTATGATGCTCTGATCCTATCAAAGGAGATGAGAGAAGCTCTGGTTAGCGCTTTGCTCGACCCAGAAATTTGCTTAGCTCAGTTGGCCAGCAGCTCTGTGGACAAGGTTTGTTCGTTAAAAGAACAGTCCGGTGTTACTTTTACAGATGATTTGTTGCTCGGGACAACCGACCACAACAGACCTCTACATTTCCGTGAATATTGATAGATTCACACTGTCCAGGGTGTTAGTCGATTCAGGAGCATCAATTAACATAATGAATTTACGGACATTAGCTTACTTGGATATTGACACTTGCAAGCTTTCAACGGACAAGATGATGTTAAGAGGCTTCAATAAGAAAGGAGAAAGAGCTCGTGGATCGATAACACTGTCAATGAAGATTGGTGGACTAGTAACGACCGCAAAGTTTCACATCATAGATTCAAAGACTTCATTCAACGCTCTACTGGGTCGACCTTGGATCCACGAATACAAGATGATCCCGTCATCTCTACACTAGTGCATAAAATACTATGAAGGAGGTCAGGAACGGTGCATCAAGGGAGATATACAACTGTTCGCAATACATGAGATAGATATTCATGAAGATGCCGCTTATTATGCACCCCCGACGAAGGACAACCTTCTCCAGAGACATCGTCCGAAGAAAAATTGAAGATCTAAAAGAATTGCAAGAAAGGGACCAACCGGCTCCGATTCAACGATCTCTTACCGCTGCTGCACAACGAGATGGTGGAAGCTCTTTCGGCCCTCGCAACCGAGATCAAGGCCGGGGACGAGGGCGAGGGAGAGTTAACAAGATTGTTGAACGGAAGGATCCAGTCATCAACATTGACTTGGAAGATAGTTCCGAAGAAGAAGAGATGACAAAGATAACTATGAGAAGAAATCGAAAGACACCACAGTTCGAGATCTCTTTGGAGGAAGAAAAGAAGAAAGAATATGAATCAATGTACGATCGGATCAACCACTATGTACATGCCATGACCTTGACCCAGATCCATCCCAATGAGGTCAAGGGTTTTGAGGTTAAGGAAGTACAGAGCGTGGGCATGAAACCGAAAAAATTTCATCGTGGATCATCTTCTTTCAGTTCTGAAACCAATGTAAAAGTGGAAGAAAATATTTCTAATGAATTAATGGAATTACCTTTTGATTATTACTCTCCTTATGTTCAAAAATTAATTCAGCGTGGTTTTGTGTCCGATCAACTATCAAAAGAAAGGATGCACCTTTTTGAAGAATTATGGAACAATAAAAATCGAGCTCCTAACTCTAAAGAGGGTGTCAGATTTGGCACAGTAAGGCCGGTTGATGACATTGAATTTTGCTTGGTCGTTACTAGCCAGCCAGAAAGAGAATGCCTCGAGGTGGAAGAAGACTTGGAGGAATCTCAAATAGAGAATGCTCCACTGGAGTTTGAAGAGGAAATCAAGTCGACAATTGATGAAGTAAAAGAGATCAATCTAGGGACTGAAGATGACCCTAGACTTACTTTCATCAGCTCACTGTTAAACGATGAAGAGTCTTCAAATTTAATCAAGCTATTGTTAGAATACAGAGACTGTTTCGCATGGAGCTACGATGAGATGCCTGGGCTAGCACCGGAGGTCGCGGTCCACAAACTTGGAGTAGACCAGGCCATGACCCCGGTCAAGCAAGCACCAAGAAGAATGCGTCTCGAAATAGAACAACAAGTCATCTCTGAGGTAAAGAAGCTAATAGATGCCAACTTTGTAAGAGAGGAGCAATACCCCACGTGGTTGGCTAATATTGTGCCAGTTAGAAAGAAAAATGGTCAAATCCGAATCTGTGTGGACTTCAGAGATTTGAATAAGGCTTGTCCGAAAGACGAATTTCCATTGCCAATCCCAGAACTAATGGTGGACATCACATCCTCACATGAAATTTTCTCATTCATGGATGGATCCTCAGGATACAATCAGATTAAAATGGCGCCAGAGGATGCAACACTCACGACATTCAGAACACCGATAGAAATTTGTTGCTACACAGTGATGCCGTTTGGGTTGAAGAATGCTGGAGCAACATATCAACGAGCCATGACAAAGATTTTTTGATGGCCTCATCCATAACCAAGTAGAATGTTACGTGGATAATCTGGGTATCAAAAGTAAACAAAAGGAAAATCACCTGTATGATTTGAGGATTGTCTTTGAGCGGTTGCGACAATTTAATCTTAAAATGAACCCCTTAAAGTGCGCCTTTGGTGTCACCTCCAGAAAATTTTTAGGATTTGTTGTCCGACATCGGGGAATTGAAATCGATCCAGAAAAGATTAAAGCTATCTTAGAAATGCCACCACATAAAACCTTGAAACAGTTACGATCCTTTCAAGGGAAGTTAGCATATCTTCGACGCTTTATATCTAATCTGTCAGGAAAGTGTCAGCCTTTTTCCGCATTAATTAAAAAGGATGCCAAGTTCACTTGGGATGAGAAATGCCATTGGGCTTTTGAAAGTATTAAACAATACCTAATGACACCTCCTGTTCTAGCAACCCCAGTCTCAGGTCGACAGTTGATACTTTATACCACGGCTTTAGATGACTCCCTCGGAGCCCTGCTGGCTCAGATCAATGACGAGGGTAAGGAAAACGCCCTCTATTATCTTGGTCGTCGTCTAATTCCGGCGGAGGTAAAGTATCCTTCTATTGAGAAGCATTGTCTAGCTTTAATCTTTGCCTCTCAAAAGCTTAGACATTATATGCTAGCTCATAAGGTCAACCTAATCTTGAAGGTTAATCCGTTGCAATATCTGATGACTCGTCCGACCCTTTCTGGTAGATTTACGCGATGGTCGATGATATTACTGCAATTCGATATAACTTTCGTGCCTCTTCGCGCTGTAAAGAGACAAATTTTAGCGGATTTCCTCGCAGCACATCCATTGCCAGCTGACTCTCCCCTCAATGATGACTTGCCTGACGAATAAGTTATGAACATAGAACATCCCAATGCTCAACGTTGGGAAATGTACTTCGACGGAGCTTCGTCATCCCGAAGAGATAAGAGTTCACAGACAGTAATCCCTAGCAGAGCAGGAATTGGCCTAATATTCATTACACCAGATCACGGGATGTTAAGATACTCTTACCAACTGACAGAGCCATGCACAAACAATGAGGCAGAATACGAAGCCCTAATTACGGGATTGGGGTTAGCAATTATAATGGAAATAACACATCTCGCCATTTATGGAAACTCTCAACTTGTCATCCAACAGGTAGCTGGACAATACAAAATTTTAAAGCCCAGGCTAGAACAGTATCACCGCTACACGATGAAATTGTTGGAACAAATTCCTAGCGTGACATTGTATAGGATTCCCCGTGGGGACAATTCCCATGCAGATGCTTTAGCCAAGCTAGCCAAAGAATTTGCATGCCCACCGGAGGATTCCATTGATGTTACAATACAGGGATGTCAAGTGTTATCTCAGATTGACATCGATACCATACATAAACAAGGAAATGAAAGCAATATAGTGGCAGTAGCCGAGCATGAAAAGGACTGACGCCAACCGTTTGTTGAGTATTTACAGACCGGAACACTACCAGAAGACAGATCAATAGCACACCAGATTAAGAGAAGAGCATTGTCACATGCACTAGTTGACAACATGTTATACAAAAGATCATTCGATCAAATGTGGTTAAGATGTCTAAGCAAGTCGAAAGCACAAAATTGTCAAAGAGGTACATGCAGAATTATATAGTGCCCACCAGTCAGGTCCAAAAATGAAAATGAAAATCAAAAGAATAGGGTACTACTAGCCAGCAATAATGGATGATTGCATGGAAATTGCCAGAAATTGTCATCAGTGTCAAGTACATGGAGTGGTCTTACATCAACCTCCAAATGTCAACGGTCGCGTCGTGGCCATTTGAGTGTTGGGGCACAGATATAGTGAGCCCAATAGACCCTCCATCTTCTAAAGGACATCGGTTCATACTCGCAGCAACAGACTACTTTTCGAAATGGGCAGAGACAGTGCCGTTGAGGGAGGTCACAGCGCACCATGTTCTTCAATTTTTCAAGACTCAGATTGTATACCGCTTTGGTGTTCCCCGCAGAGTCATTTAAGATAACGGTTCAACATTCAAGAGTACTAAAATCAACAGTTTTGTCAAGCGGCATGGAATAGATTGGAGATATTCCACCATCTATTACCCGAAAGCGAATGGGCTAGCAGAGGCTTTCAACAAAACTCTCATACAAATCCTAAAGAAGACATTAGATGAAAATAAGAGAAGATGGCACGAGCAGTTACTAGAAGCGTTATGGGCATACAAGACGACGTTCAGAACCCCGACTCAGTCTACACCCTATGCCCTGGTGTATGGGTCCGAGGCCGTGCTTCCCCTGGAGGTGCAATTACCCTCTCTCAGGATCGCCGTAGCCAACAAAATCACGACAGAAGATAATGCCAGGCTCCGACTCGAAGGACTAGAAAGCCTCGAAGGGAAGCGACTCACAGCACAGCAGAACCTCGAGTTATACCAAGCAAAAATGATACAAGCCCAGGACAAGCTGGTCCGCCCAAGAACGTTCAAAGTCGGCGACTCAGTCCTCGTCCTCAGAAGGACCATTCTTGCACATCGCAAGATAGGAGGAAAATTTGAACCGACTTGGGAGGGACCGTTCGTGGTCGAAAAAGTCTACTCTGGAGGATCCTACCAGCTGATAGATTGCCAGGGTGAAGGGCCCATGTTGCCAATAAATGGGCGATATTTGAAAAAGTACTATGCATCGTGATGTTTCGAGGGACTTAGTTGCGAGTTCTAAGATACGCCGATGTGACAATTGTCTCCAATAAAAAAAAAAGGGGAAATGTATTGGAAATAATAAAATGATTTCTTCTGAATAAATATACGTTCTCTTCGCGTTGAAATCTGAATCTCCTGAAATAAATTGATATTTACATGCTTGAAATGGAATGCAAACATAATTTTGAAAGCAATAATTAATATTAAATAAGTATTGTTCCTGTACGGTTTGAATTTTAGCACACTGACGTTTCTTCTATCTTTTGCAGGAAAATGTCGGACAGAAGACTGATTTTCTCCTTTAAAAACGACATCAAACTCGCACTCGACGAGGAAAAGGTGGCAGCGGGTGCCATCATAGACTTTGACCTGGTCTTTGAACAGGTGAAGATGGACTATGAGGGACACTTGCTGAAGGTGGTCAATTCAGAAGAAACAGAAGGTCTGAAAACAATACTCTCTTTCAAGAGCAAAGAAAACACTGCAGTAACAAAGAAAAGGAAATTTGGAAATGATGAAGAAATATTGGTAGCCGACAGTCCGACAATCGAGACCATACAAATGAAGTTTATGGTCTTGACAACAGAGGGAAGCCTCATCAGTGCTTCTTTACAGGAAGCCCCAGCAGGCACATCCAGGAGGATACCACTTTCACGTTCACAATGACGCAGCCTGAGGCGTCGCAAGCTCTTGATGCAGGATCGCTTGGAGAAAAGGATAGCCGAAGAAGCAGCTTCAACAGACGTTCCGGTGTCGTAGAAGAAAGAACAAGTTCATGACCAGCCAGTAGGGGATGTCATTCCCCAGCCTCCAATAAAGCGAACAAAAGCCGAGCCAGTGGTAGAGCCTACTTTGCCAGAACACGTACCAGCCAAGCCCCATAAGGATCGCGTCATGATTCCGACAATGAAAAGCCAAGAAGATCAGCAAAAGATTGAGCCTTACACTCCACTACTTACTAAACCAAGGCGATTGCAGATAATCTCAGTGGAAGAGTTGGAAAAGTTTCAAAGGGTTCGAAAGCAGAATTTTGAGCATTTTGAAAGAATTCGTGGAAATCATGTCAACATTCTCGAAGGACGAGCTCCACACGGATGTGTTCTCGAAGGACGAGTAGAGGAGCATAATTGATTGTGTCTTCCACCTCAGAGACTTAGGCCGGGCAGGCCGTTTAAGAAAGAAGACGTATTCTGAACCCCAGAAATGGATGTGGGGTATAGGACAGATCACTATTCAGTGTGGTTGTTGCTACAACTACACTCATGACAAGAAAGGAAATCCTCCGGGCATCATAAGACACGATGAGGTGGATCCAATGCCCTTGATAATAAAGAAAATGATTATAAAGATGGTCTCTTGGCACATCTTACCAGCGGATTGTGTGCCTAACAGTTGCATCATCAATATTTATGAAGAAGGGGACTGCATCCCACCACATATAGACTACCACGATTTCCTGAGACCGTTCTGCACAGTTTCCTTTCTCAGCAAGTGCAACATCATGATGGGAAAAAAGTTGCGGATCGTTGGCCAGGGAGAATTCCATGGGCCAGTAGAGATCCCTCTTCCAGTTGGATCAGTATTAGTACTTAAAGGAAATGGAGCCGATCTGGCAAAGCACTGTGTTCCAGGAGTACCACGGAGAAGAGTATCAATCACTTTCAGAAAAATGGATGACAGCAAAGCGCCGTTTGGATACCGTCCTGACCCGGATCTTGAAGGGTTACAGCCTCTGGAATTTTGAGACAGCACACCTCTAAGTGTGTACAAGGGGACTCTTGTCTCGGAGTATGTCTTGAGAGGAAGGTTAGTCTCTACACAATTCTAGACGGCTTATACAAACACTGGATATGAGGAAGCACAGATAAATTACAAGCAATGACTGCATTCTACAGATATATGTTACTCATATGTATCACTTGATGTTTATCAGCATAGCACATTCAGATTATGTTTTGATGTACCTGATTTCAGAAAATCAATAAATCCTATTTTTTCCACATTTTGCGATTGGTTTAATGGCGTTAAGCTGAACCCTCGATTCGGTTTTGTAAATACTAATGAACCAGGAACGATACGGTAAAAAAAATGACTTACAATAAACAACTTGCAAAAATAACGTCAACCACAACGTAGATGTAAACAAATTTTAAAATCTAAAAGCAAGATAACAACAAAATTAAATGAATGGAACATAAATTAACTTTCATGACTCTAAACTTGTCCCCCAAGTAGCTTGTCAAATGACATCCAAGGTCAAGACAATCGAAATCAACCAATTCAAATCCAAATTTCAACCCAGCTAGGTTGAACCCTCTCGTTCTATCTTCATCGTTGTTTTTACTCAGTTCAAAGTCTCCTTCCACGAGCACTGGGTCCTCGAATTCGCATGGAAGAGGTTAGTCGGTTTTACTTACATAGAACTGTACTCTTTTCTGTTCCCTAAATTTTGACATAAACCCCTTTGTTGGTGGTCCCTTCACGTAAACCCCTTGTTGGTGGTCCCTTCACGTAAACCCTATAAAGGTTAAATAGAGTTTATTTTATCTGGGTTCCAAGTTCCCTATAAAGGCAAGCCCTTATAGTTAATTACATCTCAAATGACGGGAGTCACTTGAGAAAACTCTCGATAATGATCAATGGTTCTAGTCTTCAAGAATTCAAGGTTCAGATTTTCAAGGTAGGATGAGGGAAATCAAGTGGGAATGACTCCATGCGAAACACTTATTTTCAGGAGTCCAAAGGAAGGAGAAGGTAGGGGATGTCATTGATTCTGAGGGAAATCCTCAATGACCTCTCAAACTATCCTAATGTGTGGCTGTGTTTTAGAGACGATGTTAATTAAGTGTTTGATCCTGCCAGTTTTATTATTTGGGACTTAAACTTGCATAATACTTGATTATGCAAATAACCCGCAGAGATATGAGGGTTTACGTCGTACCGTACGACAACCTCGGAACCTAAGGCGGGATTGAACTTACACTGCACAATATGGTTGTACAGGAGCCTAAAAAAAAAGGAGTGTGAGGATTTACGTCGCACTAGGCGAGCTACCTCGAAGTCCTATAGGTTGTTATTATACTAGGAAGAGATAATGCTGAAGAAGATCATCTTGCTGCTCGGTCTAAATTCCTCGCCGTGCTGCCCACAAAGTTGGCTCCAAGCTCCTGTCGTCGTGGCAGCTCCAAGGTTTAAGTGTTTGAGATCGGGGTTTATGTTTCACAGTTTTGGTGTCAATGTTTGGGTTTTGTTTTTTTTCGGTCTTGGTTTTGCATGGAGAATAAGCAAATCGCAGGTAAATAAAATGTATTTGAAAGGTAAAATGCAATAAAGTAAAATGCTGTAAATAAACTATAAAAGCGTATCTGGGCATCTGCTACTGTTGCGTTATTAATGTTGCGAACATAGTATAATTTGCAGCAGATTTAAATAAATTTGTAAGAAAATTAAATAAAGCAAGTAAACCGAGCATGAAAGTCTAAAAACAAGTAGTAAATATCACAAGTAAAAGAAACATATAACTACATATGAAAGATCAGGTTTGAGTATAAGACATTAGTAAAAGTGGGGGCTCAGAGCTGGGCTGTGTGCTTCTCGACCTTGAACAGAAGTTACCGGCCCAACAATCTACAAAAGACAGTTCTTAACCTCAATCCAAGTGACTAGCCGCGGACCTTTATAAATTTTCATAGAAAAATTTTCATGCAAAAGTTATTCTTCAAGTCTTTTTTATGCAGAGTTCTCTTAATCATGCAAAATAAAATTTTTATTTTATTTTTTGTAAAANATCTCCAATATGAATGATTTCTGGCTGGTTTGCTTCTGGAAAAGCTACCCTCGGAGCTTGGGGTTGATTTTGGAATGCAGCTGTAAGGCGGGATAGGACTTACACTACACAACATGGTTGTACAGAAGCCAAAAAAAAATGAGTGTGATGCTTTACGTCGCACTAGGCGAGCTACCTCGAAGTCCTATAGGTTGTTATTATACTAGGAAGAGATAATGTTGAAGAAGATCATCTTGCTGCTCGGTCAGAATTCCTCGACGTGCTGCCCACAAAGTTGGCTCCAAGTTCCTGTCGTCGTGACAGCTCCAAGGTTTAAGTGTTTGAGATCGGGGTTTATGTTTCACAGTTTAGTGTCAATGTTTGGGTTTTGTTTTGTTTCAGTCTTGGTTTTGCATGTAGAATAAGCAAATCGCAGGTAAATAAAATATACTTGAAAAGTAAAATGTAATAAAGTAAAATGCTGTAAATAAACTGTAAAAGCGTACCTGGGCATCTACTACTGTTACGTTATTACTGTTGCGAGCATAGTATCATTCGCAACAGATTTAAATAAATTTGCAAGAAAATTAAATAAAGCAAGAAAACCCAGCATGAAAGTCTAAAAACAAGTAGTAAAGATCACAAGTAAAAGAAACATATAACTACATATGAAAGATCAGGATTGAGTATAAGATATTAGTAAAAGTGGGGGCTCAGAGCTGGGCTGTGTGCTTCCCGACCTTGAACAGAAGTTACCGGCCCAACAATCTAAAAAAAAAATCCTTAACCTCAATCCAAGTGACTAGCCGGGACCTTTTATAAATTTTCATAGAAAGATTTTCATGCAAAAGTTATTATTCAAGTCTTTTTTATGCAGAGTTCTCTTAATCATGCAAAATAAAATATTTATTTTATTTTTTGTAAATATTTTATAAAGCAGTACAGCCCACAGACTAGTCACTCTAGTCGTGCTAAAACTACTGACAACCTAAGAGTGTCGGGGGTAACGATCCCGCCAAGAATCGGCGAATAGTATCATAGGTCCTTTCCTCTCCCTTATTGAAGATCCTTGAGGTAGGAGATACTATTCTAATAATCTAACATCGTATCTCTCGTGTAAGCACACATAAGCAATGTCGTCATGGCCCTCGCCACCTAGATCCTAGACTTATCCTAGTCGGATGATCCATATGTGGCGTTAAGAAGTTTCCTCAATTGTCAGGAGGATTTGAGTTAATATCCAAGCTCAAATCCCGGTGCATTGGGTTTTTATTGTAGGTTAAGTCATTGAGGGAATTTCACTGTTGATTTAATTAAGGAAGCATGGGTCACGCCTCGGTGCATCATGCTACTGTCTTAGTCAATTTGTGTATTAGGGTCAAGTGTCTAGTTTCATNGATCCTTGAGGTAGGAGATACTATTCTAATAATCTAACATCGTATCTCTCGTTTAAGCACACATAAGCAATGTCGTCATGGCCCTCGCCACCTAGATCCTAGACTTATCCTAGTCCGATAATCCATATGTGGCGTTAAGAAATTTCCCCAATTGCCAGAAGGATTTGAGTTAATATCCAAGCTCAAATCCCGGTGCATTGGGTTTCATTGTAGGTTAAGTCATTGAGGGAATTTCACTGTTGATTTAATTAAGGAAGCATGGGTCACGCCTCGGTGCATCATGCTACTGTCTTAGTCAATTTGTGTATTAGGGTCAAGTGTCTAGTTTCATTGTGCATTCAAGGATTAGGTGAATAGACTCTTACCTAAGGTATGCTCCTAAAACCTTAGGAGGTTACACTGCAGAGATTAGGTAGATGGGCTCTCACCTAAGATGTGCTCCTGAAGACTAGGAAACCTACACTGAGGATTAGGTGAATGGGTTCTCACCTAGGGTACACCTAAAATCTAAGAAGTCTACACTGAGGATTAGGTGAATAGACTCTCACCTAAGGTGTGCACTTAAGCTCTAGAAAGCCTACACTGAGGATTAGGTGGATGGGCTCTCACCTAAGGTGTACACCTAAAGTCTAAGAGGTTTACACTGAGGACTAGGTGGATGGATTCTCACCTAACTTGTGTGCTCCTAAAAGTCTAGGAAACCTACTTTTTAACTTATGTTTAAGGTGATTTAAGATTTCTATATCTTCCAATTAATTAAATCATCAATCCCCCTCTTTATGACTTAACCATTTGAAAAGAAGTAAAACAAAAGAAAGATGAGACAGACCCACTTCCAAAACTAGTAAAGTCAAGGGAGAAAACAATAAGTGGATCGACCTAAAAAACGTTTAAATAACAATCAATTGAAATCCAAAACAGTGGGCAAAAAGGGGTCTGTATAACCAATTCTAAACCACATGTAAATCAACACTAAAAAGCTACCAAAATTATATGTTGATTGCCTCAAAATTAACCCACCAAATGCCCCAACCAACATGTAATTTGTGTTCCAAATAATACCATGTAAGCCCATACAACACCTACAACTCTAACAACACACCAGACATCTCACACAACACTCCAAAAGCTTTCACAGCACTTACAACAGTTTTATTATCACTGAACAACATTTATATAGGCCCAAACGACGACTACAACACCCAAGCAACGACCTATAACAGTTTCTAAACTCCGACAACATTTATAACAGCTAACTGCTCCCTCAAACAGCCATCTATAAGAATAGACAGCACCCAAACCACTATGTACAGCAGCTAACGACTATCTTCAGCAGTTAAATAACTACCTACAACAGTCCAATTCTCAATTTCAACATCCAAACATTACTTTCAAGCTCTCTACGACACTCTAAACATTAACTCCAGCAATTGTAAGTTAACTACAACACTTATATGACTTCGAACAGCAACTACAACACCCAAACAGCTTCTATATGAATTCGAACATCAATTTCATGGGTCTAAGCAACAACTACAGCACCCAAACAGCCATCCTAAGCTTCCAATCAGTACCAAACAGCCATCTTAAGCTTCCTACAGGTCTAAACAGCAATACTAAACATCCGAGCAGCACCAAACGGCCTTTAATTAGCAGTCGACAGCGGCCTTGTATCTCAGACAGCTCTCAAACGACAAATTGAAAGCCCAAGCAGCGCTCCCAAAGTTTTTTCTAAGGCTCCAGCAGCACTCCTAAGGCTCCAACAGCGATTGGCGAATAACACCTTAACATTAATTTCAACACTTGTAAACTACTTTAAGCGACTTAAACTACAATTTCAGCACCCAAACACGACATGTGAAATCATCCAAATGGCGACAATTAAGGCTTTCAAAAAGAATCACAAATGTTCCCAAAGTATCTACACATGTGTTTGCATATAAAAACCCAATTTCAGTGAAATGCAATTAAAGGGACTTTGCATGCACATCGCTCAATCCCTACATATTCACAAACCCATCACCCAATTTGTTTATGTTTACATACCTACTACCTTGACTATGCATGAGAAAGTACATATCGTATTTAAAGGTTGAAATAGTAGTAAGCTTTATGTGATAAAAAAACTCGGATGTCATAAACATAATGAATGAAGTTGAGGTGTTAGATATGTAAACAAGTAGGAGATAAGTGACATGTATGTAAAAATTGAAGTTTGAATGTTGGATACGTAAATATGTAAGGATTGAGTGTTACAAATTTGAAAATTCCTTTCTTGAATCTTAACATAATCATGAAGCTTTCACAATAAAAATCAAAATCAGAGCTCAAATCTAAATAATAAAGAGCAATATCAATGGATAAAGGAAGCTCATAAAACCAAGCAAAAGCAATTAGGATAAAACTCATAGTGATAACGAATTTAATCTGTATAAAGGAATGTGTAAACAGCGAACAAATTATTAGATTCAGGATAAAATTTATATAAAGGGCGCAAACCTGA
>JXCR01085050.1:2016-28484 GCA_002079205.1 Phalaenopsis hybrid cultivar | reverse complement strand
AAATTTTTAAATGGTTGGAAAATCTACATTACGAATGAATATAAAGACATGTAATTACAAAAAAGCGATTAGATTATCTTCAAACAATATTTATTTCAGTTTACAAATAAAAAGCAAATGATGTAACAAGGCAAACGGCAAAACCTTCATTTTTTATTCATTATTGATAAAAGTGAGCAAAATAAACAAAGTAAATGTGAGAAACATACCTAAGCATTCCACTGCTAAACTTTATATGATCCATTTTTACTCGTACATAACCCAATTCTCTGCCAGCTCGAGGAGAAATTGTGACCTACTCGAAATATGAATAAGACACGTTAAGATATAATGGAGACCTTAATTTCAACTGTGTATGAAAGCAATGGATTGGTAAATGAAATTTACATTATTACCGATATACATATTCTTACGCATCTTAAGATTTATTGGCATGTTTCATGGAAGGCACCCAAGGTTCTATCATTTCAGACAAAATTACCAAAATGAACGTTCCAAGTAATTAAGCAAGAACAAAAATAAGCTTCTTGATCATTTATTATGTCAAGCGCAATAGAATAAGCAAAATAATATCTAGCATGCATATTATGTGTGCATGGATAAACTTTTGACAATCAAGCAATATAAATGCTGGCCGAAATAAAATTGATGCAAAACAAAGGAATAGAATCCTTGCAAGTTTTAATGTTAACTCAAATTGTGGAATAACAAGTAAATTAAAAATAAACTGCAATAAGAGTAAAAATCAGCAGACTTGGTTAAAATTCTAGAATTGGCAACTGATTATCAGCTCTAGAACTCATATCCATATTATCTGGTTACGAAATTTTCACCACAATGGAATTGAACCAAAAGATTGAATGTGGGCATATTAAATGGTGAAGGAAATACACAGAAAGATACCATTTGCCCGAAATTATAACTCATCATTCATACAAATTATCCAAAGGGAAACTAATGGAATCTCATGACAAGGTTTTGTATTATTTTGATCAGCCTTACATGATATTGGTCCATATTTATTATTTAAAGGTTAGCTCAAAATTATTTTTTCCCTTTTTCTTTTCATTAGCGGAGNACTGAGGATTAGGTGAATGGGTTCTCACCTAGGGTGTACACCTAAAGTCTAAGAAGTCTACACTGAGGATTAAGTGAATAGACTCTCACCTAAGGTGTGCACTTATGCTCTAGAAAGCCTACACTGAGGATTAGGTGGATGAGGTGGACACCTAAAGTCTAAGAGGTCTACACTTAGGACTAGGTGGATGGATTCTCACCTAAGGTGTGTGCTCCTAAAACTCTAGGAAACCTATTCTTTAACTTATGCTTAAGGTGATTTAAGATTTCCATATTTTCCAATTAATTAAATTATCAATCCCCCTTTTTATGACTTAACCATTTAAAAAGAAGTAAAACAAAAGAAAGATGAGGCAGACCCACTTCCAAAACTAGTAAAGTCAAGGGGGAAAACAACGAGTGGATCGACCTAAAAGCGTTTAAATAACAATCAATTGAAATCCAAAACAGTGGGCAAAAAGTGGTTTGTAAAACCAATTCTAAACCGCATGTAAATCAACACTAAAAGGCTGCCAAAGTAATATGTTGGTTGCCTCGAAATTAACCCACCAAATGCCCCAAAAAACATGTAATTTGTGTTCCAAATAATATCATGTAAGCCCATACAACACCTACAATTCTAACAACACACCAAACATCTCTCACAACATTCCAAAAGCTTTCACAGCACTTATATGACCCCGAACAACAACTACAACACCCAAACAACTTCTATATGAATTCGAACATCAACTTCATGGGTCTAAGCAACAACTACAACACCCAATCAACCATCCTAAGCTTCCAATCAGTACCAAACAGCCATCTTAAGCTTCCTACAGGTCTAAACAACAATTCTAAACATCCGAGCAGCACCAAACGGCCATCTTAAGCTCCCAACCAGCCTTTAATTAGCAGTGGACTGCGACCTTGTATCTGAGATAGCTCCCAAACGACAAATTGAAAGCCCAAGTAGCGCTCCCCAAGTTTTTTCTAAGGCTCCAGCAGCACTCCTAAGGCTCCAACAACGATTGGCGACTTCAAATAACACCTTAACATTAATTTCAACACTTGTAAACTACTTCAAGCGACTTAAACTACAATTTCAACACCCGAACACGACATGTGAAATCATCCAAATGAACACAATTCAGGCTTTCAAAAAGAATCACAAATGTTCCCAAAGTATATACGTTAATCGCTACACATGTGTTTGCATATCAAAACCCAATTTCTGTGAAATGCAATTAAAGGGACTTTGCATGCACATCGCTCAATCCCTACATATTCACAAACCCATCACTCAATTTTTTTATGTTTACATACCTACTACTTTGACTATGCATGAGAAAGCGCATATCGTATTTAAAGGTTGAAATAATAGTAAGCTTTATGTGATAAAAAAAACTCGGATGCCATAAACATAATGAATGAAGTTGAGGTGTTAGATATGTAAACAAGTAGGAGATAAGTGGCATGTATGTAAAAATTGAAGTTTGAATGTGGATACGTAAATATGTAAGGATTGAGTGTTACAAATTTGAAAATTCCTTTCTTGAATCTTAACATAATCATGAAGCTTTCACAATAAAAATCAAAATCAAGGCTCAAATCTAAATAATAAAGAGCAATATCAATGAATAAAGGAAGCTCATAAAACCAAGTAAAAGCAATTAGGATAAAGCTCATGGTGATGACGAATTTAATTTGTATAAAGGAATATGTAAATGGCGAACGAATTGTTAGATTCAGGATAAAATTTATATAAAGGCGCAAATCTGGGACTGCTGTAGAGGATGCAAAAAAAACTTCTGGTGGCGACTGTGAGGGTGCTTCGGTGCAGAGAGGGAAGCGAGCGGAGCTTCAATCGTCGGGGAAGTCGAGCGGGCTGAGGCGAGGCGAGCGACGTCTGGAGGCGCGTCGAGCGGGCTGAGGCGAGGCGAGCGACGACGTCTGGAGGCGTATCAAGCGGGCTGAAGCGAGACATGCGACGTCTTGAAGCGCGAATGAAAGGGTTTCAGTCTCAGAAGGAAGCGTCCGATCGAACCGGCCGAGGGTTTTCTGTTGAAGAGCAACGTCGAGCAGACGGTCTACGACTGCGATGCGGGGAGACGAGCGGGAATCGAGCGCTAGACTCGAGCGAGAGCAGGCGTGCTTAGTTGCGGAAGGAAGATGAACGATTCTGGAATCCTCTGCGGGGAAGACACGAGAGTCGAGTGAGAGCGAGCGGAGGAGAGGAGTTCGGGATCCAGTAGAGAACGATAGCGGGATCGAAAAGGGAGCATGCGGGAGATCGGGATCGGAAAATTAATCTCGCGAGAGTGCTCAGCGGGAGAAAGAAATAGGTCGCGGGCTCAATAGCCGTTACCCGAGAGCTACGATTTAATTGGAAAATAATAACATTCAAATATTTTCAATCAATACGAGTTTTAAATAATTCGCCTGAATTTTGAAATTTGAAATTCAAAATCGGTGAGCAGGTGTTTAGCCCAAATCGGGCCCGAGTCGGACCTGGGTTGAGCCCGACCCGCACACCTAAAAAATGCATCGATTTCTGTGCAGTTCGCGCGAGTGTGGAACCACAACAATATGGGTGTCTTTTCTAGCTGAAATTGTCGTTCCAGACCCATCGGCGCGGTCCGTTTCGTCATCCGGGGTCGTCCGGACGAGTTTGCCGGCAGGCAAGTCAATTTAAGCCAAAATTGTGTGGAGTGCGATGCGTGTGCGGGGTGCGACGTTATCGAGCGTTTGAGTTATGAAGGGTTCACTTATGGCCATCTGATCCTATGGGAACTTATTTTCGGGCCCTCTACATGCTGATCCTTAGCCCTTGCAACTAGAAGTTGAGTGCTTGGAATCACTCATGCGAGTTCTTCACAAAAATGAGTTAAAAAGCGGTTTGAAGTTCTACGGGAGGTGGGCTCCATTACTAGGCTACTAGGATTGTCAACCAGGAACTCCTAAGGCTAGATTATGGGTTCTGGGAGTAGGAGACTAAGACCTCACTAAAATGAGGTCAACAAAATGGACCCCCAATAGGTGTGGTGTGCTGAACAAGCACACCGCGCGTATTGGTGTTGACCAAAAGTGATCAACACGATCAAAAGAACTATCGAGTTACACCATACCCAGAATGAATCAATCCAAAGTCAAAATCAAATTTGAGTTGGGACTTTCTACCAGGGGATTCCCAATCCAAAGACAACAGCTTACTGAAGAATTTCAAAAGTTTCGGCTGGGGATGAAAGTATTTGTCACATTTGCGTAGTTTGATTGTTGTAAATTTAATTGAATGAGGAGATCATTTTGAAAAAGGAAGTACAGGACCACCAACACGGCATTTATGCTAGAAGAAACGACCATCAACAAGGGATTCATGTCAAAGGACCACCAACAAGGGGTTTACGTCAAAATTTAGAGAACCAACTAGGGGTTTACGTCAAAAATTAGGGACCACCAACTAGGGGTTTACGTCAAAGGACCACCAACAAGTGATTTACGTCAAAATTTAGGGACCACCAACTAGGGGTTTACGTCAAAGTTTAGGGACCACCAACTGGGGGTTTACATCAAAGTTTAGAGACCACCAACTCGGGTTTACGTCAAAGGACCACCAATAAGGGGTTTACGTCAAAATTTAGGGACCACCAATTAGGGGTTTACATCAAAATTTAGGGACCACTAACTAGGGGGTTACGTCAAAAGACCACTAACAAGGGGTTTACATCAAAATTTAGACTAGGGGATTACGTCAAAAGACCACTAACAAGGGGTTTACATCAAAATTTAGGGACCACCAACTAGGGGTTTACGTCATAGGACCACCAATAAGGGGTTTATGTCAAGGGACCACCAATAAGAGGTTTACGTCAAAGGACCAATAAGAGGTTTACGTCAAAGGACCACCAACAAGGGGTTTATGTCAAGGGACCACCAACAAGGGGTTTACGTCAAGGGACAACCAACAATGGGGTTTACGTCAAGCGACCACCAACAATGGGTTTACGTCAAGGGACCACCAACAAGGCGTTTACGTCAAGGGACCACCAACAAGGCGTTTACGTCAAGGGACCACCAACAAGGGGTTTACGTGAAGGGACCACCAACAAGGGGTTTACGTGAAGGGACCACCAACAAAGGGGTTTATGTCAAAATTTAGGGAACAGAAAAGAGTACAGTTCTATGTAAGTAAAACCGACTAACCTCTTCCATGCGAATTCGAGGACCCAGTGCTCGTGGAAGGAGACTTTGAACTGAGTAAAAACAACGATGAAGATAGAACGAGAGGGTTCAACCTAGCTGGGTTGAAATTTGGATTTGAATTGGTTGATTTCGATTGTCTTGACCTTGGATGTCATTTGACAAGCTACTTGGGGGACAAGTTTAGAGTCATGAAAGTTAATTTATGTTCCATTCATTTAATTTTGTTGTTATCTTGCTTTTAGATTTTAAAATTTGTTTACATCTACGTTGTGGTTGACGTTATTTTTGCAAGTTGTTTATTGTAAGTCATATTTTTATCGTATCGTTCCTGGTTCGTTAGCATTTACAAAACGGAATCGAGGGTTCAGCTTAACGGCATTAAACCAATCGCACAATGTGGAAAAAGTAGGATTTATTGATATTCTGAAATTAGGTACATCAAAACATAATCTGAATGTGCTATGCTGATAAACATCAAGTGATACATATGAGTAACATATATCTGTAGAATGCAGTCATTGCTTGTAATTTATCTGTGCTTCCTTATATCCAGTGTTTGTATAAGCCGGCTAGAATTGTGTAGAGACTAACCCTCATCTCAAGGCATACTCCGAGACAAGAGTCCCCTTGTACACACTTAGAGGTGTGCTGTCTCACAATTCCAGAGGCTGTAACCCTTCAAGGTCCCGGTCAGGACGGTATCCAAACGACGCTTTGCTGTCATCCATTTTTCTGAAAGTGATGGATACTCTTCTCCGTGGTACTCCTGGAACACAGTGCTTTGCCAGATCGGCGCCATTTCCTTTAAGTACTAATACTGATCCAACTGGAAGAGGGATCTCTACTGGCCCATGGAATTCTCCCTGGCCAACGATCCGCAACTCTTTTCCATCATGATGTTGCACTTGCTGAGAAAGGAAACTGTGCAGAATGGTCTGAGGAAATCGTGGTAGTCTATATGTGGTGGGATGCAGTCCCCTTCTTCATAAATATTGATGATGCAACTGTTAGGCACACAATCCACTAGATGTGCCAAGAGACCATCCTTATAATCATTTTCTTTATTATCAAGGGCATCGGATCCACCTCATCGTGTCTTATGATGCCCGGAGGATTTCCTTTCTTGTCATGAGTGTAGTTGTAGCAACGACACTGAATAGTGATCCGTCATTTACCCCGCATCCATTTCTGGGGTTCAGAATACGTCTTCTTTATTAAACGGCCTACCCGGCCTAAGTCTCTCAGGTGGAAGACACAATCAATTATGCTCCTCTGCTCGTCCTTCGAGAACACATCCGTGTGGAGCTCTAGTCCTTCCAGAATATACATATTTTCCACGAATTCTTTCAAAGTGCTCAAAATTCTGCTTTCGAACCTTTGAAACTTTTCCAACTCTTCCACTGAGATTATCTGCAATCGCCTTGGTTTAGTAAGTAGTGGAGTGTAAGGCTCAATTTTTTGCTGATCTTCTTTGCTTTTCTTTGCCGGAATCGTGACGCGATCCTTATGGGGCTTGGCTGGTACGTGTTCTGGCAAAGTAGGCTCTACCACTGGCTCGACTTTTGTTCGCTTTATTGGAGGCTGGGGAATGACATCCCCTACTGGCTGGTCATGAACTTGTTCTTTCTTTTGCGACACCGGGACGTGTGTTGAAGCTGCTTCTTCGGCTATCCTTTTCTCCAAGCGGTCCTGCATCAAAAGCTTGCGACGCCTCAGGTTGCGTTGTTGTGAACGTGAAAGTGGTATCCTTCTAGTTGTGCCTGCTGGGGCTTCCTGTAAAGAAGCACTGATGAGGCTTCCCTCTGTTGTCAAGACCATAAACTTCATCTGTATGGTCTCGATTGTCGGACTGTCGGCTACCAATATGTCTTCATCATTTCCAAATTTCCTTTTCTTTGTTACTGCAGTGTTTTCTTTGCTCTCGAAGGTGAGTATTATTTTCAGACCTTCTGTTTCTTCTGAATTGACCACCTTCAGCAAGTGCCCCTCATAGTCCATCTTCACCTGTTCAAAGTCCAGGTCAAAGTCTATGATGACACCCGCTGCCACCTTTTCCTCGTCGAGTGCGAGTTTGATGTCGTTTTTAAAGGAGAAAATCAGCCTTCTGTCCGACATTTTCCTGCAAAAGATAGGAGAAACGTCAGTGTGCTAAAATTCAAACCGAATAGGAACAATACTTATTTAATATTAATTATTGCTTTCAAAATTATGTTCGCATTCCATTTCAAACATGTAAATGTCAATTTATTTCAGGAGATTCAGATTTCAACGCGAAGAGAATATAATTTTATTCAGAAGAAATCATTTTATTATTTTCGTTACATTTCCCTTTTTTTATTTATTGGACCTAGTTACAGACAATTGTCACATCGGCATATCTTAGAACTCGCAACTAAGTCCCTCGAAACATCACAATGCATAGTACTTTTTCAAATATCGCCCATTTATTGGCAACATGGGTTTTTCACCCTGGCAATCTATCAGTTGGTAGGATCCTCAGGAGTAGACTTTTTCGACCACGAACGGTCCCTCCCATGTCGGTTTAAATTTTCCTCCTATCTTGCGATGTGCAAGGATGGGCCTTCTGAGGACGAGGACTGAGTCGCCGACTTTGAACGTTCTTGGGCGGACCAGCTTGTCGTGGTCTTGTATCATTTTTGCTTGGTATAACTCGAGGTTCTGCTGTGCTGCGAGTCGCTTCTTTTCGAGGCTTTCTAGTTCTTCAAGTCGGAGCCTGACATTATCTTCTGTCGTGATTTTGTTGGCTACGGCGATCCTGAGAGAGGGTAATTGCACCTCCAGGAGAAGCACGACCTCAGACCCATACACCAGGGCGTAGGGTGTAGACTGAGTCGGGGTTCTGAACGTCGTCCTGTACGCCCATAACGCTTCTAGTAACTGCTCGTGCCATCTTCTCTTATTTTCATCTAATGTCTTCTTTAGGATTTGTATGAGAGTCTTGTTGAAAGCCTCCGCTAGCCCATTCGCTTTCGGGTAATAGATGGTGAAATATCTCCAATCTATTCCATGTCGCTTGACAAAACTGTTGATTTTAGTACTCTTGAATGTTAAACCGTTATCTGAAATGACTCTGCGGGGAACACCAAAGCGGTATACAATCTGAGTCTTGAAAAATTGAAGAACATGGTGCGCTGTGACCTCCCTCAACGACACTGCCTCTGCCCATTTCGAAAAGTAGTCTGTTGCTGCGAGTATGAACCGATGTCCTTTAGAAGATGGAGGGTCTATTGGGCCCACTATATCTGTGCCACAACACAAATGGCCAGGACGCGACCGTTGGGTGTAGCACATTTGGAGGTTGATATAAGACCACTCCATGTACTTGACACTGATGACAATTTCTGGCAATTTCCATGCAATCATCCATCATTGCTGGCCAGTAGTACCCCATTCTTTTGATTTTTATTTTCATTTTCGGACCTGACTGGTGGGCACCACATAATCCTACATGTAACTCTTTGACAATTTTTTGTGTTTTTGACTTGCTTAGACATCTTAACCACATTTGATCGAATGATCTTTTGTATACACGTTGTCAACTAGTGCATATGACAATGCCCTTCTCTTAATCTGGTGTGCTGTTGATCTGTCTTCTGGTAGTGTCCCGGTCTGTAAATACTCAACAAACGGTTGGCGCCAGTCCTTTTCATCCTCGGCTACTGCCACTATATTGCTTTAATTTCCTTGTTTATGTATGGTATCGATGTCAATCTGAGATAACACTTGGCATCCCTGTATTGTAACATTGATGGAATCCTCCGGTGGGCATGCAAATTCTTTGGCTAGTTTGGCTAAAGCATCTGCATGGGAATTGTCCTCACGGGGAATCCTATACAATGTCACGCTAGGAATTTGTTCCAACAATTTCATCGTGTAGAGGTGATACTGTTCTAGCCTGGGCTTTAAAATTTTGTATTGTCCAGCTACCTGTTGGATGACAAGTTGAGAGTATCCATAAATGGCGAGATCTGTTATTTCTATTATAATTGCTAACCCCAATCCCGTAATTAGGGCTTCGTATTCTGCCTCGTTGTTTGTGCATGACTCTGTCAGGTGGTAAGAGTATCTTAACATCCCCCGATCTGGTGTAATGAAGATTAGGCCAATTCCTGCTCTGCTAGGGATTACTGTCTGTGAACTCTTATCTGTTCGGGATGACGAAGCTCCGTCGAAGTATATTTCCCAACATTGAGCACGAGATGTTCTATGTTCATAACTTGTTCGTCAGGCAAGTCATCATTGAGGGGAGACTTAGCTGACAATGGATGTGCTGTGAGGAAATCCGCTAAAATTTGTCCCTTTACAGCGCGAAGAGGCACGAAAGTTATATCGAATTGCAGTAATATCATCGACCATCGCGCCAATCTACCAGATAGGGTCGGCCGAGTCATCAGATATTGCAACGGATTAACCTTCGAGATTAGGTTGACCTTATGAGCTAGCATATAATGTCTAAGCTTTTGGGCGGCAAAGATTAAGGCTAGACAATGCTTCTCAATAGAAGGATACTTTACCTCCGCCGGTATTAGACGACGACTAAGATAATAGAGGGCGTTTTCCTTACCCTCGTCATTGATCTGAGCCAGCAGGGCTCCCAGGGAGTCATCTAAAGCCGTGGTATAAAGTATCAACGGTCGACTTGAGACTGGGGCTGCTAGAACAAGAGGTGTCATTAGATATTGTTTAATACTTTCAAAAGCCTAATGACATTTCTCATCCCAAGTGAACTTGGCATCCTTTTTAATTAATGCGGAAAAGGGCTGACACCGTCCTGACAGATTAGATATAAAGCGTCGAAGATATGCTAACTTCCCTTGAAAGGATTATAACTGTTTCAAGGTTTTAGGTGGTGACATTTCTAAGATAGCTTTTATCTTTTTTGGATCGATTTTAATTCCCCAGTGTCGGACAACAAATCATAAAAATTTTCCTGAGGTGACACCAAAGACGCACTTTAAGGGATTCATTTTAAGATTAAATTGTCGCAACCGCTCAAAGACAATCCTCATATCATACAGGTGATTTTTTTTTGCTTACTTTTGATAACCAAATCTTCTACGTAACATTCCACGTGGTTATGGATGAGGTCATCAAAAATTCTAGTCATGGCTCGTTGATATGTTGCTCCAGCATTCTTCAACCCAAACGACATCACTGTGTAGCAATAAATTCCTATCGGTGTTCTGAATGCCGTGAGTGTTGCATCCTCTGGCGCCATTTTAATCTGATTGTATCCCGAGGATCCATCCATGAATGAGAAAATTTCATGTGAGGATGCGATGTCCACCATTAGTTATGGGATTGACAATAAAAATTCGTCTTTCGGACAAGCCTTATTCAAATCTCTGAAGTCCACAGAAATTCGGATTTGACCATTTTTCTTTCTAACTGGCACAATATTAGCCAACCACGTGGGGTATTGCTCCTCTCTTACAAAGTTGACATCTATTAGCCTCTTTATCTCAGAGATAACTTGTTGCTCTATTTCGAGGCGCAGGGGTCATGGCCTGGTCTACTCCAAATCTGTGGACCGCGACCTCCGGTGCTAGCCCAGGCATCTAATAATAGATTGATTAAGTTTGAAGACTCTTCATCGTTTAACAGTGGGCTGATGAAAGTAAGTCTAAGGGCATCTTCAGTCCCTAGATTGATCTCCTTTAATTCATCAACTGTCGACTTGATTTCCTCTTCAAACTCCGGTGGAGCATCCTCTATTTGAGATTCCTCCGAGTTTTCTTCCGCCTCGAGACATTCTCCTTCTGGCTGGCTAGTAACGACCAAGCAAAATTCAATGTCATCAACCGACCATACTGTGCCGAATCCGACACCCTCTTTAGAGTTAGGAGCTCGATTTTTATTGTTCCATAATTCTTCAAAAAGGTGCATCCTTTCTTTTGATAGTTGACCAGACACAAAACCACGTTGAATTAATTTTTGAACATAAGGAGAGTAATAATCAAAAGGTAATTCCATTAATTCATTAGAAATATTTTCTTCCAGTTTTACATTGGTTTCAGAACTGGAAGAAGATGATCCATGATGAAATTTTATCGGTTTCATGCCTACGCTCTGTACTTCCTTAACCTCAAAACCCTTGACCTCATTGGGATGGATCTGGGTCAAGGGCATGGCATGTACATAGTGGTTGATCCGATCGTAGATTGATTCATATTCTTTCTTTTTTTCTTCTTCCAAGGAGATCTCGAACTGCGGTGTCTTTCGATTTCTTCTCATAGTTATCTTTGTCATCTTTTCTTCTTCGGAACTATCTTCTAAGTCAATGTTGATGACTGGATCCTTCCGTTCAGCAATTTTGTTAACTCTCCCTCGCCCTCGTCCCCGGCCTTGATCTCGGTTGCGAGGGCCGAAAGAGCTTCCACCATCTCGTTCTGCAGGTGCGGTAAGAGATTGTTGATTTGGAGCCGGTTGGTCCCTTTCTTGCAATTCTTTTAGATCTTCAATTTTTCTTGGGACGATGTCTCTGGAGAAGACTGTCTTCTTCGGGGGTGCATAATAAGCGGCATCTTCGTGAATACCTATCTCATGTATTGTGAACGGTTGTATATCTCCCTTGATGCACCGTTCCTGACCTCCTTCATAGTATTTTATGCACTGGTGTAGAGATGACGGGACCATCTTGTATTCGTGGATCCAAGGTCGACCCAGTAGGCCGTTGAATGAAGTCTCTGAATCTATGATGTTAAACTTTGCGGTCGTTACTAGTCTACCAATCCTCATTGACAGTGTTATCGATCCAAGAGCTCTTTCTCCTTTCTGATTGAAGCCTCTTAGCATCATCTTGTCCGTTGAAAGCTTGCGAGTGTCAATATCCAAGTAAGCTAATGTCCGTAGATTCATTATGTTAATTGATGCTCGTGGATCGACTAACACGCTGTACAGTGTGAATCTGTCAATATTCACAAAAATATAGAGGGGTCTGTTGTGGTCGGTTGTCCCGAGCAACAAGTTATCATCTGTAAAAGTAACACCAGACTGTTCTTTTAACGAACAAACCTCGTCCACAGAGCTGCTGGCCAACTGAGCTAAGCAAATTTCTGGGTCGAGCAAAGCGCTAACCAGAGCTTCTCTCATCTCCTTTGATAGGATCAGAGCATCATAAATGCTTAGTTTGGTTGGCAGCTTTCGTAGATGGGCTAGGACATTATATTCCACTTTGTTATTCGAGTTCCCAGATTCCTCCTGAATATGTGTCTCTTCCATCGGTGGAGCTGACTCTTCATGAGGAGGTATTTGTTTTTCTTTCGCAGCTGGACCCGCTATTGGGGTAACACCTTTCCTCTTCTCAAATATACCTCTGTTATTTCTTCTATCACTTGGGTCGGGCCCGAAGGTTTCTCTTCTAGAATGTTGGTTGGCTCTTCTGACATTGCTTCTGAATCTGATAGCTCTAACTCAATTGCAACTGACATTCCTTGGAATTCAAAAACGGGTGTTTCACTATCTGAGCTGTCGTACTCTGCGTTGTTAATATCTTCTTTAGCCATGTTAAAAGGTTCATTAGGATTTAGTATAATTTGAGGATTGTCGAAGGAATCAAAATTCGTATTGGATTGGTTGTTAGTTACGTAATCACCAGAAACAGTAAGAGCATAGCCAAAATTAAAGTTCTTTGCATTAGGTGACCCCAGAGGGACAAAGAAATAATCATACAAAGTGAATGGTTCGAGAGATTTTTTCCCCAAATCCGAACAACCAATGGTGAAAAAGCAGCCCCTACTCTACTCTTCGCGCTACCAATCTCTATCTTCTTGAAACTTTACTTTTTTTTCTCTTGCAGTGTTGACTTCTTTGGTGTGCTTGATGACGCTGGCTTGGTAGTTTGTAGACCCTGAGTGGAGGCTTGTGCTGAGGCCGCCTGAATCTGATCCAAAACTTTCTGAGAGGCTCTGGTCCAAACCATGCTCCGTCTAGCTTCTGTTACATAGGGGTCGATCGGAATTATGAGCCCAACCGAAATCATTTTGACCGAACCTTGTTCAGGTTCTTTCAAATATTCCTTCGAAATTGTGACATTCCCGTTCCTGTAGTTCCTCTCGAGCCATCCTTTGAAACTGAAGCAATTTTCTATAGTGTGCCCCAACATCCTGTGGTATGGGCAGTATGTGGGGAGATCTGTTTTGCCAACCTCGTCTGGTTTCTTTGGCTATGGCAGAATAAACTCGGGCTTCTTAATCAAATTTCTGAACGTCTTCCCCACTGCATCATCTTTGAAGGAATAGACTCTGTTCAGTCGGTCAACCATGGAAGGACCCTGCCCTTTGTCTGTGCGGTAAGTTACTTCTTGGTACTGTGACTGATGGCGCTGCTGGTTATTCTGTTGAGGTTGTTCTGCCTGAATCTGCATTGGCTGCTTGCCTTTGTCGACTGCTGCTACTGTCCCAGATCTCTTTTCGAATGTCTTTGTGGGCTTTGGTTTGTCAACTTTTTCCAGGAATCCAAATTGCTAAGCCTCCTCTTGCAGGCTTGCAGTTTTACTGAGCAGATTTTCAAATGTTTTGATTGTAAATCCTTTGATTAGGAAAGCTACTGGACCATGAATGCTCTTAAGTAAGATCTCAATTGCATGCTGCTTCTGCAATTGTGGCTCACGCTTCATACTTAGATTCCTCCACCGCAGAATGTATTCTACTAGAGTTTCTGTTGGTTTCTGTCGCTCCACCACAAGATCACTGATGGTGACATGGTGCTGAGCTCCAGCGAACGTCTTGACAAACATGTTCAACTCTGTGAATGCCTTTATTGACCCATTTGGCAGCTCTGCATACCAATCAAAAGCAACTCCAGAGAGACTGCTCACAAACTGGCGGAATAAAAGCGATTCGCTACCCCCCGCGTTGCAGCAACTTGCTCGGAAGTGTGCAACATGCTGACGAGGGTTCCCTGTTCCATCAAATGTTTTGAATGTAGGTGGTACGAAGCCTTTTGGGTACGACACTGCATCGAACTCCTCTGGATACTGTCTCCCCTTTGGTATCAAGGCTCCTCCTTTGGATTGAGCTAAAGCTTCTCTTACTTGTTGTTCAACCATCTGTTTGATGTCCCTTTCCGGTATTGTGTTCTGGGCTGGTTCCCTATTTTCATCTCCAATATGAATGATTTTTGGCTGGTTTGCTTCTGGAAAAGCTACCCTCAGAGCTTGGGGTTGATTTTGGAATGCAACTATAACGACCATCATCTCCTCCATACTTTTCTGCATCTGGATAATATGTTCATCTCTTTGTCGGATGTCTCTCCGTAGCTCATCAACGACGTTCTCCTCGGTGGGCGAAGGAGCATCGCGCGACGACGCAGAGGCTCTAGTCTCAACCTCTAGGATTTCTGCGAAATCTTCATCCATATGATCTGACAAATCACATTCTTCATTACTGATGTTCCCTTGTTCTTTTGATAGTTTAGTGATATCAGCCCTGAGCTTCTCTAATGTGTCTTCAATCGATTTCCCTTTAATGATCTTGAGATCGACTGGTGACTGTTGTTGTACACCTTCTATTAACACTGACTTTGTCACGACCGGAACACTAGAAGCTGGGGCATCGGACCTAGAATTCTTTGTGGAGAGACATCTTTTTGATCCATGTTGTGGCACCAATCCAGCGACATTAGGTTTTCGCAACTTCTCCTTCGGAACCAAAGTCCAGAGACTAGGCATCTCGTTGGTGGCCTCGGCTCTCCAAGATAAATTGCAATCCCTAGCGCGCGGTTCGAATGCGGTAACAAATGATCTTTTGTCAGTGTTTATCTTTTGAGGTTCTCCTTTTGTGGCGACAAGTGGTGTCCTTGGACCCAAGCGAGATTGGATAGGTCGGTGTTCTGTGGGTTTTCGTGAGGCGGTAGCAGTAACAACATGGGTAGCAGCGGTATCAGAACGTTCTCCCAAGCGAAGCTTAACGGGAATACGAGGTCGTTGTGTCATTGTCTCATGTTTATCTTTTTCTTAGAATCTCTGCTCGAACCCGGGGCGATATAGCGCAACCCATCCTTCTTATTATCTCGGCAACGGAGCAACGCTCCTTTCGGGCCATTCTTTCAAAAACCCAGCAAGTTTGTGCAAAAGGCTAATATCTCTTTCTTTTCTCGCTCTGGCGGTGACGGCGTTGCGGCGGTGACGGCGTTGCGGCGGCGATCTTATGAGCACTCTCCTCCTCGAGAGCGACAGACAATGGGTGAAACCTGCTTCCTCCTAGAAGAGGTGTGGTCTCAGACAACCCAACTTCCTCCTATTGAGGAATTTCTTTGGACGGAACAGTTTTCAACGCTTCTGCCCTTTTAGCCTTCAGAATCTTACGGTTGTGGTTCCTCCGTTGAGTCCTGGTAAGTCGACCGGACTTCGAACTATAACCAATTTCAAACACAGACGGCGGTGGGCTAATGGCAAGAACTGAATTTTCTTCGTACAAAATTTCTTTTCCTTTAGACACTGGTGGGGGAGTAGGTGCAGCCACAACAATCCCAGTGGGAGTGAGAGTGAAAGTCTTTGTAGAAACGGGAGCAGTTCTGGTAGTAACAGGGGCAGCTGACTTAATGGGAGCAGAAGTGACTTTTGCCCTTTTGAGGGAAGGGAAGTCTTGGCCACAATTCAAGTTAAATTTAGTGGACGACTCCTGAACATCCGGGGCAACGACTTTCATTATTATGAACGGGGCCTTGCCGAGTACTACTTCAAACTCGTCGAATCGAGACCCAAACTTAATCTTGGATCCCACCTGACGAGCATCCCTGCTGGTAGGCAAGTTGCACGAGAAGCTCAAAGTTGGGGACGGCATATTTCCTGTCAGTTGAAAAATTATTGAATGTCAGAGTACTGTCCTTCTTTTCCAGGTAAAATAACTTTGTTAAAAGTACAAAAGTTGACAAAGTTGTCTTATGAACTGGGCGTTTCTTTCGAAACTTATCCAAGTGATTTTGACTTGAATTCATTTTTTGTTGTTGTCATGTTGTGTCTTTTGTTCAAAATTTTGTGTGATTCTTTAACTGTGAATGTTTGTTTTGGCATTAAGTTGTGAAGTTTCAATATTATCAAGAAAGCTTCAAAGGTAAAATTTGAGGTGACTTATGAAAAGAACAAGTCGAACTCGGAAGAGAAGTGAAGCGATCATGAGGTACAGGACCCGGTCAAGAATTGGAAAAGACTCATTCCACATCAGACTCACTTCGACCCTAACCTACCACACCTATTGGGGGTCCATCCCACTAAACGTTAGGGATTCCTGGACCCCTCTGCTTAAGGATGGTTAAGCAGATGGTTCTGAAATCCAAGAAGAGTTGACCATACTAATTCAAGAAAGAAATGAGCACAGCATGTCAACGGAAGAAAAACAGTTTGGACCACGAGGGACATGGACATACTGTCGATGTATGAAGACAAAACCTCTTGATCAAAATGGAGAGAGGAACTAGTCCCCAGCGGAGTCGCCACAAATTGTCGGTCAACTTTTTCGATAGATTTGAAAATATGGTATATGAAAATAATTTTTGTGAGATTTAATTTAAGTATAAAAGATATATATAGTTTGAGTTTTAAAAGTAATTTATTTTAATTTTTGAAAAATGAGACCAAATGTAAAATAAAATTTTTATTTTATTTTTTGTAAATATTTTATAAAGCAGTACAGCCCACAGACTAGTCACTCTAGTCGTGCTAAAACTACTGACAACCTAAGAGTGTCGGGGGTAACGATCCCGCCAAGAATCGGCGAATAGTATCATAGGTCCTTTCCTCTCCCTTATTGAAGATTTTTGAGGTAGGAGATACTATTCTAATAATCTAACATCGTATCTCTCGTTTAAGCACACATAAGCAATGCCGTCATCGCCGTCGCCACCTAGACCCTAGACTTATCTTAGTCCGATGATCCATATGTGACGTTAAGAAATTTCCTCAATTGTCAGGAGGATTTGTGTTAATATCCAAGCTCAAATCCCGGTGCATTAGATTTCATTGTAGGTTAAGTCATTGAGGGAATTTCGCTGTTGATTTAATTAAGGAAGCATGGGTCATGCCTCGGTGCATCATGCTAGTGTCTTAGTCAATTTGTGAATTATTGTCAAGTGTCTAGTTTCACTGTGCATTCGAGGATTAGGTGAATAGACTCTTACCTAAGGTATGCTCCTAAAACCTTAGGAGGTTACACTGCAGAGATTAGGTAGATGGGCTCTCACCTAAGATGTGCTCCTGAAGACTAGGAAACCTACACTGAGGATTAGGTGAATGGGTTCTCACCTAGGGTGTACACCTAAAGTCTAAGAAGTCTACACTGAGGATTAGGTGAATAGACTCTCACCTAAGGTGTGCACTTAAGTTCTAG
This sequence comes from Phalaenopsis hybrid cultivar, assembly GCA_002079205.1. Lineage (NCBI taxonomy): Eukaryota > Viridiplantae > Streptophyta > Magnoliopsida > Asparagales > Orchidaceae > Phalaenopsis > Phalaenopsis hybrid cultivar. Next base: position 10,878 of record JXCR01085050.1, on the reverse strand, counting down.
AAAGTCTACACTAAGGATTAGGTGAATAGACTCTCACCTAAGGCGTGCATTTAAGCTCTAGAAAGCCTACACTGAGGATTAGGTGGATGGGCTCTCACCTAAGGTGTACACCTAAAGTCTAAGAGGTCTACACTGAAGACTAGGTAGATGGATTCTCCCATAAGGTGTGTGCTACTAAAACTCTAGGAAACCTACTCTTTAACTTATGCTTAAGGTGATTTAAAATTTCTATATCTTCCAATTAATTAAATCATCAATCCCCCTCTTTATGACTTAACCATTTGAAAAGAAGTAAAACAAAAGAAAGATAAGGCAGACCCACTTCCAAAGCTAGTAAAGTCATGGGGGAAAACAACGAGTGGATCGACCTAAAAAACGTTTAAATAACAATCAATTGAAATCCAAAATAGTGGGCAAAAATGGGTCTGTAAAACCAATTCTAAACCACATGTAAATCAACACTAAAAGGCTGCCAAAATAATATGTTGATTGCCTCAAAATTAACCCACCAAATGCCCCAAACAACTTATAATTTGTGTTCCAAATAATACCATGTAAGCTCATACAACACCTACAATTCTAACAACACACCAGACATCTCTCACAACACTCCAAAAACTTTCACAGCACTTACAACAGTTTTATTATCACTGAACAACATTTATATAGGCCCAAACGACGACTACAACACCCAAGCAACGACTTATAACAATTTCTAAACTCCGACAACATTTATAACAGCTAACAGCTCCCTCAAACAGCCATCTATAAGAATGGACAGCACCCAAATCACTATGTACAGCAGCTAACGACTATCTTCAGCAGTTAAATAACTACCTACAACAGTCCAATTCTCAATTTCAACATCCAAACATTAATTTCAAGCTCTCTACGACACTCCAAACATTAACTCCAGCAATTGTAAGTTAACTACAACACTTATATGACCCCGAACAGCAACTACAACACCCAAACAGCTTCTATATGAATTCGAACATCAATTTCATGGGTCTAAGCAACAACTACAGCACCCAAACAACCATCCTAAGCTTCCAATCAGTACCAAACAACCATCTTAAGCTTCCTACTGGTCTAAACAGCAATTGTAAACATCCGAGCAGTACCAAACGACCATCTTAAGCTTCCAACCAGCCTTTAATTAACAGTGGACAGCGGCCTTGTATCTCAGACAACTCCCAAACGACAAATTGAAAGCCCAAGCAGCGCTCCCAAACCTTTTTCTAAGGCTCCAGCAGCACTCCTAAGGCTCCAACAGCGATTGACAACTTCAAATAACACCTTAACATTAATTTCAACACTTGTAAACTACTTCAAGCGACTTAAACTATAATTTCAGCACCCAAACACGACATGTGAAATCATCCAAATGGCGACAATTAAGGCTTTCAAAAAGAATCACAAATGTTCCCAAAGTATCTACGTTAATCGCTACACATGTGTTTTTATATAAGAACCCAATTTCAGTGAAATGCAATTAAAGGGACTTTGCATGCACATCGCTCAATCCCTACATATTCACAAACCCATCACCCAATTTTTTTATGTTTACATACCTACTACCTTGAGTAAGCTGTATATTGCACCATAATGCAGCAATTTTTTTTATATGTGTTAATTTGAGCCGTTCTCCTCAATTGCATGCGGAATGAAGTTTTGAGGCATTTATTCATGCATTTCATAGTGAGGCATGTCTTGACCATTTTTTTTATTCCATGAAATTGGAGAAGAATTGAAAATAGGTTAAGACTTATTACAAAGATTTCTCATATTCAATTTGGATTTATGTCGGGCAGGTCTACTATGGAAGCTATACATTTATTGAGAGGTTTGATTGAGGAGGTTAGAGATAATAAGGAGGATCTACATATGATTTTTATTGATTTAGAAAAAGCTTACGATAAGGTTCCAAGAGATATCCTTTGGAGAGTTCTTGAGAGGAAAGGTGTTGATATGACTCATATTCAAGTCATTAAAGTTATGCATACAAGAAAATGTTACATGTGTGCGAACAGAAGGAGGATTGATCAAATATTTTCCTATTTTTGTTGGCTTATCTTTTTTTACTTTAGTTATGGATGGTCTTACTGGACACTTACATAAGGATGTACCTTGGCGTATGCTTTTTGCTGATGATATCGTTCTCGTGGATAAAATGAGAGAAAATGCTCAAGAAAAACTTAAATTATAGAGGTCTACCTGGGAGTCTAAAGGCCTTTGTTTGAGTAGAACTAAAATTGAATACATGGAATTTAATTTTAGTAGTAGTAGCTCTAGTGACAGAATTGTAACTATGGGTGATCAAATTATTAAAAGGTGTGAATGCTTTAGATATCTCGGGTCTATTGTTCATATTGAAGATGATATTGATGGGAATGTTATTAGTAGAATTCAAGTTGGTTGGTTGAAGTGGAGGAATGCTTTGGGCCTATTGTGTGATAGTAAAGTACTGCTTGGATTGGAAGGAAATTTTAAAAGATGGTGGTGATACCTGCAATGCTTTATGGTGCTGAATGTTAGCCTTTAAAAGAGAAGCATAAAACTAAGTTGAGTGTTGCCTAGATGAGAAAGATTAGATGGTTGAGTAGCTTTACAATTGGAGACAAAATGCGAAATAAATATAACTGTGAAAGGGTTGGTGTAGCTCCCCTGACGGACTTAATTAGAGAGAGTCGTCTTAGATGGTTTGGTTATATTGAACACCGATCATTTGATCATCGGATTAGATGAGTAGATGTTTTAGATTCGACTTTTGTTAAAAAAGGTAGAGGTAGACCTAGGATGGCTTGGGCATATTGTATTAAAAATAATATTAATTTATTAGAATTAAATGAAAATATGACACTAAATAGGACGCAATGGAGAAAAATGATTCATGTAGTCGACCCCCCTTCGTGGGATGAAGGTTTTGTTGTTGTAATGAAATTGGAGAAGTGTCTCATTGCATTACGTGATAAGGGGATATCATGGAGATTTGAAGTAAATCTTTATAAAAGTATAGCTAAGCTATTATGTTGTAAGGATTCATGTGTTGGAAGGAAAAAGTTTGTTCTTAGCTAATTTGAGTGTGACAGACATAAAAATTTTAAGATAAATGCGTGGAAAAATTATCATGGAGATTTGAAATGAATTCTTATAAAACTATAGCTAAGCTAGTATGTTGATATCACGGAGATTTGAAGTAAATCTTTATAAAACTTTAGCTAAGTTAGCATATGGATTTAAGCGTTGGAAGAAAAAAAATTCATTTTTAGCTAATTTAGAGTGGCAGACATAAAAATTTTAAGTTAAATGCGTGGAAAAATATGAAATAAAAATTAAAAAATGATGAGTTCGAGGAATAATTAGTGACATATATTGACAAGATGTTTTTTGAAAGTTGACTTGATTTGTATATACAATGAATGGTTGAGAATGCAGCATTAGATGGGCAAGCACTAGAAATGAGTACTAGACTAATGGTAAAATGGATAAATTTGTTTCAAATGATTTTGTGAAGAATAGGTATAAAACCTCAAGAAGTACGTAGCATAAACTAACATGATGTTACGATTTGTAAAGTCCATAAATATATGGGTTAAGTTTGATGATGATGTTGATGATGATGATGATGATGATGATGATGATGGTATAATTTCCGTAGGATTAACTTATTTGATGGTGTGGGGATATGGTGTGTTGTGGAATGAAAAAGTAGGCTTTTTTGTTAGTAAATTATGACATTCCAAATGTTTGTTCAATTCTCTTGCTTTAGAGAGTGTTTTCCTGTTTAACACTTTTGGGATAATTATTTCTTCTCTCTCTGTTCCCCTAATCTTATGTATTTTTTTTTAAATTTTTATATCATGTTTGTCTTTCATTCTTGGGCTGTAATGGAATTCAGATTTTTGAAAATTGATTTTTTTTTTGCAGATGAGCACTATTTGGGCAGAAACCGCTGATAATGCTAGATCCGCTGCAAGAAGCTTTGTACTTGGTGGTCTTTCTGAAAAATTTTATGGGTTGGCCGATTTCTGGGTTGTGGATCGAATAAATGTATGCTCGCATGAATGCATATTCCCATATTTTTTTTTTCTCATTTTATTTTTTCTTGACATGTCAACTATAACGTTGCTTTCTTCACCAGGAAATAGATCAGGACGCCCTGCATGTTCTTAGCAAATGCTATGAACGAGCTAAGAAAGTATAAATTTAATTCCACTTTGCTTTTAGAAATAAAGAAGCTGAGGGTAACTAAATTTTTTCTTATACGTCTCTTTGTTTTTGATTTTAGATTTTGGAGCAGAATAGAACCCTGACGGACAAGCTTGTTGACGAGCTTGTGTGGAAGAAAAACCTCACTAAGCAGGAATTCTTTCACCTGGTTGAAGAAAATGGCCAGCTTGAGCCCTACCCACCTACTATTATTGATATTTGGAACGCAAAGAGGGTACAGTTTCAAGAAATGATGATGAGCCGAAAATGATCATCTCACAAGGGGTTATCAAAATTTTGATCATTTGTTTCTATATTCTCCGTTCTTCTTTCATTGCTGGCTTATAAATAAAATCATTTAGTATTTCTTGATATTTATTTCTANCTATATTCTCCGTTCTTCTTTCATTGCTGGCTTATAAATAAAATCATTTAGTATTTCTTGATATTTATTTCTTATTATTTTTTCCCAATTCATTTTTACATCTGTTGATCCGATTAAGAGAGTAGATGTTTTAGATTTGACTTTTGTTAAGAAAGACAGAGGTAGACCTAAGAAGACTTGGGCTTATTGTATAAAAAATGATCTTAACTTACTAGAACTAAATGAGAATATGACACTAAATAGGACTCAATGGAGAAAAATGATTATGTAGCGGACCCCACTTAGTGGGATTGAGGCTTTGTTGTTGTTGTTGTTGTATTTATTCAGTTTTACATCATTTGGCAATGCATTTTTTCGAGCCTTAATATTTCAATACGGCTTTCTTTTCCAACTTTCATGCTTCTTCTGTGGAAGCTTTTCGATTCAGTCCATCTTTTATCCTCATTAAGATGTCATTATTCATCAGTATTTTGGTTACATTATTGTGTTCAATCATGTAATTTTGTCACGCTGAATAGGCATAAATAAAAGAACCCANTAATTATTTTTTCCCAATCATTTATTCATTTTTACATCTGTTGATCCGATTAGGAGAGCAGATGTTTTAGATTTGACTTTTGTTAAGAAAGGCAGGTAGACCTAAGAAGACTTGGGCTTATTGTATAAAAAATGACTTAATTTACTTGAACTAAATGAGAATATGACACTAAATAGGACGCAATGGAGAAAAATGATTATGTAGCAGACCCCACGTAGTGGGATTGAGGCTTTGTTGTTGTTGTTGTTGTATTTATTCATTTTTACATCATTTGGCAATGCATTTTTTCGAACCTTAATATTTCAATCCCGCTTTCTTTTCCAACTTTCATGCTTTTTCTGTGGAAGCTATTCGATTCAGTCCATCTTTTATTCTCATTAAGACGTCATTATTCATAAGTATTTTGGTTACATTCTCGTGTTCAATCATGTAATTTTGTCACCCTGAATAGGCATAAATAGAAGATCCCTTTCGGAGCTTGCAACTGATTATGCTATTTAAGTACCTTCTGGAGTCGATCCACAGTAGTATAAGCACATACCAGTGCCATAATTTCTTTATTAAGATTTACAAATAGACCACTCAGTTCCTATAAAAGTACATCTATAACATCTAAACTTTAATTTTTATTTTTGCTATCTATCCTATGTATGGAAAGATGTGATTCACTTTTTTTAAATCAAAATAGTGATTTTTTATGTGATATGAAAGATTTGGGTGATATGAATGTAAAAATCATAATTTTGGTATTACACAAGTGGTATGTAAGTGCCCCTTTTTTTAATAGTGTTTAGTATGATATGAAGTTGATAATTTTTTGATAGTAGAAATTGTTGATATAATTTTTAAACAGTTTTATATTTAAATGATAATTATCTTAGATCATTCCGAACGTAATTTTGTTGACAAGAATTTCTGTGTCTAGTAAAAGCCAAAAATAATACCCTTACTACTAAGATGTGTTAGTTTCAGAGTTTTAGAATACTCTAATTTAATCACTTCATTTCAAATTGGTCTTAAAATATATTTTTTACTAAATTTGGTGGTTGCCTACTTCAATTAGGGTTTTTTTGTCTTTCATGTAATTATTTTAAATTTATGCAGGCTATGTATATAAACTATTTTTTATTTGTGATAAATCATAATTTTTAATTTACTTTTAACAATTGGCTCATTTTTCATCACCTGAGATTTTTAGTTGGATCATCGTCCGAATACATAATCTTATGTTCACACACACACACACATATGTATATTAAGGATTTGCCAACAATCACATAATTTCATTATTCACACGCCTAATGCTTTGATTGTAAAATAAATCCATTCACTGGTTTTTCAAGTTAAATTTAGATATTTTAAAACTTTATTTAATAAATAATAGTAAAATAAAAAATTGAAATCAAGTAATTCATATAATTTTAGATTGAGTGAATTTTTACTGCGCGATTATGGATCATTTAAAAAAAAATTAATTTGAAAAAAAAGAGTTTTTATTGTGAAGCAATTTATTAATGCAAATTAAAAATTATATTTTTCATAATAAATAAAAAAAATATATATACATATCATATAATTTTGAATAATTACATAAAAGATGAAAATATCTTCAATTCATACAGGCCACCGTTAAATTTAATTAAAAATATGATTTAGGATCAATTTGGTCAAGTTTTAATAGTTTGGGATTAAATTGAAGCATTCTAAAGTTTTGGGATTAAATTAAGCACTTTTTAATAGTCAAGGGATATTTTGGGCTTTTACTCTACTTAAAAATATTTGTAACATATTGATATTCAATCAAATTTCACATTACATTCATTCCAAAATAATTTTAATAGATTCAAATTAAATCATGCTCAAATTTTTGTTAATGTTATCACGCTATCTCATTTATATGTTGTCTATCATTCTCTCACGCTAGTCCAATATATGTTGAATTTAGCAAAATATTGGATGTTGACTTGGCAGGTGGTACAAAAATCACTCAAATTTAAATTATAAAATTCAAATAAAGAGTGAATAGTTGTGCCTGTTATCATGCAAATAATTTGTAGCCTTGGCTAGAGCTTGTTTCTAGTCCAATTGAATGATCAATTTAATGTATAAGACTTTCATGAGGCATTTGGGTATCAATCGGGTGAAAAATTGAGGGGCTATGAGGTCTATTTTGGAGGAATTTGAAGTTTGGGGAAAAATTATGGATTTTGGTTTAAGTTGAATTTGTGCTAGGTTTGAGTCTATTTCAAGGCAAATTGAGAGCTTAATTTGGTCTATGAGAATGTTATAAAGAGTTATTAAGTGAATTTGGTTAAATTGGAAAGGTTAGGGCATTCAATTTGGTGGAATTTTGGCTCATGGTCAAATTGGCGGTTCAAATTGGGCTTGGAATTTGAGTTTGAAATTGGGTTCAATTGGGCTTTACTTTGGTTTGACATTTGGTTCAACTGGGATTGAATTTGATTCAAAATTGGCTTAGACATGATGAAATTGAGTTTAGATTTGAAATTAGGGAAATTTGAAATCAATTTGGTGAAATTTGGGATGGATTTGAAAACTTGAGGCACTTAGGGGTAAAATTAGGATTTTGGTCAAAGTTGGTTAATTTGGTCAAAATTGGTTTTGGAAGTGTTTTGAAGGTGTTCAAAATGATTTGGGAAGCTTTATGAATTTTTTTGATACAGAGGGCATTTTTGTAATTTTAGTGAAGTTAGGGATATTTTGGGTATTTTGGCAATTTTGGGTTATTTTGGGTAATTTGGATGATTTCAAATAGTTTGGGAAGATTTTTGGATAAAATTGAAGGATTTTGATCATTTTTGAAAATTTAGTGTTTGAGGGGCAATTTGGTAGTTTTGGGAAAGTTTGGGGCTAAATAGCCTAAATAGGGTAATTGGGTAGATTGGTGTTGAATGGGAATGTTAATCACAAAAATACCCTTATGGTGTCATGAAGCTAAAGAAATCCCATTTTGAATCCTCCTTGTATTGGTCCTAGCCTGACCCTAGCCGAGGGCTAAGGGTTTGGGAGAACATCCACATGAGTTTCCAAACAATAGGGGGAAAATGTTAGGCTTGTGTAGGTTAGGGTTTAAGCCAAAAGTGGAAGTGCATGTGTGCAAGACCAAGAACAACTCAGATAGGGTTAATCCTAAGACCAAACAGTCTTATAAGGACTTTTCTTAAGCTCCCCTATACTGGCCCCACTTACTAAATGCTAGAGGTTAAGGCCAACACATGAAACTTCAAGAGAGCAAAGAAGCATTTGAAATTTCTAATGGTGAGAATTCCCTTAATATTCCTCTAGGAATAGTCAACAAAAAAATACTATGGCTAGATCCTAGGATTCTAAGGAAAAAAAGACTAGACCTCAGGAAAAAGTGAGGTCAACAAATAACAAATATTTAAAATAAGTATAATAAATATTAAAATTTATATTAAATAATTATTATTAAAATTAATTATAAATGTTTTAAAATATACTTTAATATTAAATAACATTAAATAATTTTTAAATATAATAAACATTACTTATATATTAAATTATTATTATATAAATTATTTATAATTAATATAAATATTTAAATAATTAATTAAAAATTATTTAATATATTAATTATAATTAATTTAAATGTTTATGTAATATTAATAAAAAGTATTTGATATAATAATTATAATTAATTAACAAAAATTTAAAATAATTAAGTTAAATATGAAAAATAATTAAA
>JXCR01085047.1:7630-32702 GCA_002079205.1 Phalaenopsis hybrid cultivar | reverse complement strand
TTTTGTTTTATAATATACCATTATCCCTACGAATTATGCAAGCATTTTTGTTTGGAATGCCTTTTGGGCACATTTCTCCAATTTTAAGCATTATATGGCATATATCATCCAATTTTCCAATTTCAATTTAATGAAATAATAATTTAGTTTAGATATATTAATTCAACCTATTTCATAAAGCTTGTGTCTATTACTCAAAGAGTTATCATACATTATTCCTTTGTAATCTTAGAAATATTAATATGTTATCTATTAAGATGAATAAATACATTAGTGTAATGAAACTGTCACGTAAGGCCTTTAAGATAATTAACCTGCTAGAAAACATGAGCCATTATCCTATTGTAATTTAAGTTTGGGAGATTGTGAAATAATTATAAGATGAATATTATCACAAGAGCTATAAAACAGTAGACTATAACTTTTATATAGATGAATATAATCATGATAACTGTGACACAAAAATAAAAAAATTTGCACAATTTAATATAACTCTAATATTTATAACACAACATTGTTAAGTTATTCCTCCCATATCTTAGAGGAGTGTTCCAATGCTTAATATTAAAAAAGTTAACCTCGTCGTAAATCAAGTTATGTATATATCGTTATAAAATGTCCAATCTATCTTGATGGAAATGCTTGGGGCTTCATAAAATATATTCTTAAGGATAATTAGGATAAAAAATATTATCATAAGGTAATAAGAAATGTAAGTTTAATTTTGTAATTATGAGTATGAACTATCAAGTTTTAATTTGATGGAGTTCAAAATTATTCTAACAAAATTGCCTACCAAACCTTCTTCATTGAAGGGTTCAATTTTGCATTGACTTTTAATAACACATTCAAATAATGACCAATATAATATAAAAAAGTGGCAACTATGTCTTCGTCTTTGGTACTAATACAATAATACTATTAAAAACTGTCTAATTTATTTCTCCATCACACTCTTGAATATTTTCATGCTTAAAAAATTTATAAATGAGTTTAGTTAAAATGAAGTGCAAAAGAAAACAAATACAATTTGAATCAAGATTATATTTTGCTCAACATGGAATGAATTGTGATAAAAAATCCACTAAGCTTGTTAACATTTATTAAATCTCCATTTTAATATTCAAACAAGTTTTGATTGAGTTATCTATTAGTTAAAAAGATCATTAGAAGCAAAATTTGCAATTCATGCATGATACACAAGTCCTTAACTATTTCTTTTATGGGCCCCTTACCCCTGNAGTTAAAAAGATCATTAGAAGCAAAATTTGCAATTCATGCATGATACACAAGTCCTTAACTATTTCTTTTATAAACCCCTTACCCCTACATATCCTCCACCACCATTAGCATTGACTAAACAAAGTCTAGCATGACACTATCACAACTAATTTTTTAGTTAATATCCACTCATATCTCAAACGTGCATTTGCCTCTTAGGCAACTTTCCCAACCTGATAATACCAACTTCTTATATCTAAATCATTTGAATCAAATCCCAACTCTTAAATCCTTAAAATCCTTAGAAGAACTCTCAAGGAAACTATCTACGATAAAAGGCACATCACATTCAACTAAAGAATCACGAGTAAACCAATCAAACTCCATAAATATAAAATCCTTAAGTAAAATGAAGCTAAGCCCTTAAGCATCGAGGAGCCTTTTGGCGTGACAATGAAATTTCATTAGAAACTCCAATGTTGAGTGTGCTCATGTTGTAGCACTCCTAGAATGGGTGGCCTCCTTGGAAATTACATGAAAGGGCAAAACGGAGAGGCAACTAGATCAAAACATACAATACCTTGATGAGTGAGTGTTAGGAATATCATAAATGGCATCAAGGCATTACATCGCCTTGAAAATGGGAACTAAGTGGCATACAAAATAAAGTGGTACGCCTGGGGAGAAACAAAACTCTTGAACCTAAGATGGGACAGAGTGCTACATGGTGGGAGCCACCTATTGAATTTGTAGGGGCCAACTTTATAGGTGGAGGACTCTAGGTATAGAGCATTAACGTGAACGTCAACCACTTAAGTGGGGGATATTAGAAAGCCCCTTGAGTAAAATGAAGTTGAACTTTTAAACATTGAGGCCTATTTTGGTGCAACAGTGTAATTTCATTAGAAACGTTAATGTTAAGTGTGCTCATCTTAGAGCACTCCTAGGATGGTGACCTTTTGGGAAGTTACACCAACTGAGCAAAACTGTGTTGTCACTAGGCCAAAGCTGACAATATTTTAATGAGTGAGAGTTTGAGTTGTCATAAGAAAAGTAAGAACTAAGAACTTGACAAACTCATCCAATCGCATATGATAATCTTCTTGATTATATGATGCCTAAAGATAAAAATTCATGTTTTAAAATATATCATTTTTTTCCATTCTAAAAAATAAAATCAATCACTCATCCTTAATTGATACAATCTGTAATGTCTCATATCCACTTTTTACTTCTTAAAGTAGCTGTAAAAATGTTCATCTTGCTAATTTACACCACATTAGGGTGAAAGGAATAACTCCAACGTATAGTTTCCCCCTTTATTAATGGACTCTCAATACGTTCATGGCATTTATATGGGCTCTTTTATTACCTACCTTATTGTTGTTCATGTGACTAATTCTAATGTAGATAACATGAAGTTATGACAGTTTGTTTTTTCTATGGGAAGTATCATTGTTAGTACATGGATTAAAATGAGATATTTTAATTGTTATAGATTTTAGCTTAAAAAGTGGGCAGTAAGCTCATTCACGACCACATGCTTTCAGGTGTCAACCATTCTATCTTTCAAATTGGGCTAATAGATTTGCCTTCATTTAGTCTCAACTTCTTTTGGTTAAATTATAGAGTTGAGAACCCTATTATTATTAAGCAAGGAGATTTGGTTGGAATCATTTTCACTTTTCTTCTTAATCAAATGCACACTTTTGTATTGAACTTAAATATGACATTCAAATAATGATCAATAAACGATAAAGTGGTGATAGTTATGTCTTTGCCTCAAATACTATTATAATAATATCATTAGCTTTAAATTGTTTAATTTATTTCTCCATTGCACTCTTGAAAATCTACTTCAAAAAATAAATCCAATGAGTTTACTCTAAAAGAAAAGAAAAAGNTTCTCCATTGCACTCTTGAAAATCTACTTCAAAAAATAAATCCAATGAGTTTACTCTAAAAGAAAAGAAAAAAAAAATTGAATACTATTTGAAATAAATTTAATTTTTCTCAACATAGCTTGAGTTTACTCCACTAACCTTGTTAGCATTTATAAGATCATTATTTCGATATTAAAAAAAGTTTTAATTAAGTTGAACTTAGTAATATATTATCTAATATTCTTCTAGGTTTGGGATTTAAATCATTATTTCAATATTCTTTTCGTCGCTAAGAATTGTCTCCATGTTATTGCATAGCTTCGTTGAGTTGTAGCGGCACCACTGAGTCACCACCAATTGTAGCTAAGATCCTAGCTGTCATCGAGGGAAACCAATGAGCAGTCAACAGAGAACCAATGAGGGAGGAAGAGGAGAATTTAAATTTTCGGCTCTCAAGTTCAAAAAAATTAAGTGGTGACAGATTACCAGTAAAAAATTCAACCGAATATTTTTTTTCTATGAAATTTAATCTGTAAATCATCTGATTTTAAGTGTAGAAGGACTGACTGAAAATGTTAGTCAATTTTAAGTCTGTTAATTCGTTGAAAATGATATTCAAATGCTTATTCAATAAAAAAAAACCAATGGAAAAAATCAACTGGTATTTATGTTGATAATGATAGGTTTTCCTTTAGTGACACCATTATTTCATTCAAACATCAATTCAACATTGAGTCTAAGAAGAAAGTTTGTCGACTATATGTTTCTTGTATGATTGAGAACGTTAGGTGTTAGATACACAATACTTTCATATCCCATTAGACTATATGAAGGAGCCTAAATTTTCATATCTAACATCTAAGTTTTAAAATTACATTATAACACTTTGGTGTGATAAACCTATGCATGAAAAAGTATTTATATATAGATCACACAATTACTATGTTTTTACATGCTTGAAATCTAAATTTTCAGAACTAACAATTTAGGTGTTAGATATTTAAGTAGAATGCAAGTAATCNTTTTCATATCTAACATCTAAGTTTTAAAATTACATTATAACACTTTGGTGTGATAAACCTATGCATGAAAAATTATTTATATACAGATCACGCAATTACTATGTTTTTACATGCTTGAAACCTAAATTTTCAGAACTAACAATTTAGGTGTTAGATATTTAAGTAGAATGCAAGTAATTNAGACTGTCGAGCTGGCGCAACAAAAAGCTCAAAGTAGGATTCAATTGGACAAACGACGATCTACAATAGCAATACAGGTCTACAATAGCAAATAATTCCTTAGAATTAAATAACAAGCCATAATATTTCAAGGTATCTCGTTTAGTACGACATAAAGCCTTAACTTATCTATAGATCTTTGCACAATCATGTCATGCAATTTAAGNAGACTGTCGAGCTGGCGCAACAAAAAGCTCAAAGTAGGATTCAATTGGACAAACGACGATCTACAATAGCAAAACAAATCTACAATAGCAAATAATTCCTTAGAATTAAATAACAAGCCATAATATTTCAATGTATCTCGTTTAGTACGACATAAAGCCTTAACTTATCTATAGATCTTTGCACAATCATGTCGTGCAATTTAAACTCTAACTTGCTTTAGGCTCCGAGGTCGTCATTTGTTATAACATAAACCTATCTTCCAGGCTATTTGGATGACTGTGTCATGCAAGTGTAAGTCCTAAATAATAAAAATTGGCAAGATAAAATATAAAATAATATTTTCTCAAAATTGAAGCTAAATAGTAGGATAGTTTGAGAGATCACTGAGGTTCCACTTGGATCAGTGACATCTCCTACTTTTCATGCTTTTGGATTCTTGNACATAAACCTATCTTCCAGGCTATTTGGATGACTGTGTCATGCAAGTGTAAGTCCTAAATAATAAAAATTGGAAAGATAAAATATCAAATAATATTTTCTCAAAATTGAAGTTAAATAGTAGGATAGTTTGAGAGATCACTGAGGTTCCACTCGGATCAGTGACATATCCTACCTTTCATGCTTTTGGATTCTCAGAAATAAATGTTCCTATTTGATCAATTCCCTTTTGAACATCCAATGTCCAATCTTGAAAGCCTTAAACTTTAGAATTCTTGAAAGCAAAACCACTAATCTGAATTGAGAGTATTCTTAAGTGACTTCAGTTACTTAAGATATAATTAACTATAGGGGTTTGCCTCTATAGAAAAATTTGAAACCCAACTTAATATAAATTTAATCTTCTATACTATATAGGAAAATTTATCAGCCAACATAAAAAGGTTTTGCAGGCCAAAACAGATATCATAAATTCCTTAGTTTATTTAATCAACTCTCACTATCAAGTAATGTGTTTATTCCCCGGGATAGGCACATCACTTTCAGTATTTTGCTCGATTATTTAAATTATTGCTTATATGAGATCAGTTTGGTCTCGTATTTTCAAAATTAAAATATTACTTTTCAAAATTATATATATTCAAACACCATGTTTGGCGACCAATACTGGGTTGATGGAGGTGATCAATATGAGTGTGGAGACATACCGGCGTCGTTTTGTACCTGATATGTCAAAGCTATGGACCAAGTGGATTGTGTGGGTCGAGTACTGGTATAATAATTCATACCACAAAGCAAAACATACTACACCTTTCAAGTTATTTTATAGGTTGGATCCACCTCACTTGATACATTATGGACAGAGCGCTACACTGGTATCCGACTTCCATCAGTACTTCAAGGAGAGGGATGGAATATTAGCAGAGCTTAAGAGGCATCTACTACAATCCCAACAAATCTTAAAGAGGAAAGTGAATGAACATAGGAGAGAGGTGCAATTTGATCCAGGGGACATGTTATACTTAAAGCAGAGGCCCTACCGACATAAGAAATTGGCTAGGAAGAGCAAGAAATTTTCACTGCAATACTTTGGACCTTATATTTTGATGACACACATCGGGGCAATGGCCTACCGTTTGAGGTTACCACCATCATCCGTACTTGACCAGATCTTTCGTGCATCACAACTGAGATGTGCTGTTGGAGATCATACACTTTCATCTTCACTATCCTCGATGCTAATTGTGGACTTAGAGGTGATTCTGGAGCCATTAGAGGTTGTAGGAGTGCACCAAGGAGTAGGGGAAGCAAAGGAGATATTAGTTAAGTGGAAAGAGCTACCAGACTATGAAACAACTCGGGAGCCTTACAAGGTGATCCACAAGCAGTTTCCATCCTTCGACATTGAGGACAAGATACTTTTTTGAGAGGGGATTATTGTTACACCCATAAGTCAGCCAGTTCAGGTGGGACTGATCAAGCAACAGGTAAGCGGCTCGGTCGTCTCATCCAAGCATTGAATGGCTCAACATTGTTGATCTCATTTTTGATGAGGTCTAATTTCTTCTCTTTAAAAGCCTGGGATCTAGTCATAGAAATTTTGTGTTGACTATCTTAGAGGACTAGTAGTGGAACCCTCCCACATAGAAATTTTGAGCACTTTTTTAGTCTTCTTGTAAAGTCCCACTTTGNGAATCATGGAAACTCCTCCCTTAAATTTGGTTAACTCTCTAACCCATGCCATCAGCCATTAAGCTCCCAACGTAATCACAATTAAACTTTCCCTTGACCTCCCTATGCTTGCTAGACATCGCCTAAAAACCCAAAACAGAGAGAGGCCACCATGGCCAAAACTCCAAAATTTGACCTATCCAATGTAGAAAACTCCAATTGGTTAATTGCATGGCTCCGCCCTACACCACCGCTTATTGGCACCAGCCAATGACAACCTGAGGCCTACCCCTTGGCCTCAATTATAAATGGCTCCCTCCACGGCCAAAATGGATGNAATTTATACCACAAAGCAAAACATACTACACCTTTCAAGTTATTTTATAGGTTGGATCCACCTCACTTGATATATTATGGACAGAGTGCTACACTGGTATCCAACTTCCATCAGTACTTCGAGGAGAGGGATGGAATATTAGCAGAGCTTAAGAGGCATCTACTGCAATCCCAACAAATCTTAAAGAGGAAAGTGAATGAACATAGGAGAGAGGTGCAATTTGAGCCAGGGGACATGTTATACTTAAAGCAGAGGCCCTACCGACATAAGAAATTGGCTAGGAAGAGCAAGAAATTTTCACTGCAATACTTTGGACCTTATACTTTGATGACACACATCGGGGCAGTGGCCTACTGTTTGAGGTTACCACCATCGTCCGTACTTGACCAGATCTTTCGTGCATCACAACTGAGATGTGCTGTTGGAGATCATACACTTTCATCTTCACTATCCTCTATGTTAATCGTGGACTTAGAGAGGTGATTCTGGAGCCATTAGAGGTTGTAGGAGTGCACCAAGGAGTAGGGGAAGCAAAGGAGATATTAGTTAAGTGGAAAGAGCTACCAGACTATGAGACAACTCGGGAGCCTTACAAGGTGATCCACAAGCAGTTTCCATCCTTTCACATTGAGGACAAGATACTTTTTTGAGAGGGGATTGTTGTTACACCCATAAGTCAGCCAGTTCAGGTGGGACTGATCAAGCAACAGGTAAGCGACTCGGTCGTCTCATCCAAGCATTGAATGGCTCAACATTGTTGATCTCATTTTTGATGAGGTCTAATTTCTTCTGTTTAGAAGCCTAGGATCTAGTCATAGAACTTTTTTGTTGACTATCTTAGAGGACTAGTAAAGAAACCCTCCCACATAGAAATTTTGAGCACTTTTTTTAGTCTTCTTGTAAAGTCCCACTTTCGTGGTCATAAGCCCCCATTCCTCACTTGGGATGGTTAAGACTACCATGTAAACACCCAAGAGTGAGTTCCAATAGGGTCAGTGAGACCTTAGGGCAATTCTGGGTGACTTGGCTTTGGTCATAACCTCACNTCATAAGCCCCCATTCCTCACTTGGGATGGTTAAGACTACCATGTAAACACCCAAGAGTGAGTTCCAATAGGTTCAGTGAGACCTTAGGGCAATTCTGGGTGACTTGGTTTTGGTCATAACCTCATACACACACTCAAACCTTAAAATCATTTGTACCTAACCTATCTCTCAGTTCTTTTTGGAGATTCATATGGGTGGCCCCAATCCCTTAGTCTTTGGCTAGGATGGCTAAGACCAACATGTGGAAGGCCCAAAATGAGCTTTCACATGGGTCTTATGATTTTAGGCTTGGATTTTACACAATTGGTTTGATTATTAATTCCAATTCCATTAAGACATCCCATTTTTGCCTCCTATCCCCACCNGTGGAAGGCCCAAAATGAGCTTTCACATGGGTCTTATGATTTTAGGCTTGGATTTTACACAATTGGTTTGATCATTAATCCCAATTCCATTAAGACATCCCATTTATGCCTCCTATCCCCACTTTTTCTCAAAAATTACCAAAATGTCCCTAAAACCCTAAAATATCAAAAATCACCCAAAATCTTAATTCCTCACAAAAAGTTATGTTTAACCACTTCAAATTATCTCAATTGCCCAAATACCTCCAAAATTCTTAAAATTACTAAGATACCTCTACACTACCCAAAATTACCAAAATGCCCCAATCCCCTAAAAATTGCCAAAATTACCAGATTCACTCCAAGTATCCCTAGAATTAATCCTAACCACCTAATGACCCCAATTGCACTTTAAATCTGCCAAAATTGGCCAAATTTCCCCTAAAGCCCCAAAATCCCTAAATCACTTNGCCCCAATCCCCTAAAAATTGCCAAAATTACCAGATTCACTCCAAGTATCCCTAGAATTAATCCTAACCACCCAATGACCCCAATTGCACTTTAAATCTGCCAAAATTGGCCAAATTTCCCCTTAAGCCCCAAAATCCCCAAATCACCCACAATCTCAACCAAATCCATTCTAAACTCACTCAATTTTAAATCCAAATTAAAATTCATCATGTACAATCCCAATTTAGGCCAAATTCAAGCCCAAATTTAACCCAATTCCAAGCCCAAATCTCACGTCCAAGTCAATTGCTCCAAAAGTGAACCCAACTCCAAATTCCATCAAATTGAGCTATGTAATCACTCCAATTCCATAAAATTTAATTACCTGCATTCTCCTAGGACAAATTGAACCATCAATTGGTCTAGATCCAAGCCTAAACCAAGCCCAAAATCCATGTCTAAGCCTAAATCCCATTTTAAGCTTAAAAAAAAAATTTTCCCTAACCCTTTGATTTAATTAAACCCTAATTACCCCAACCCATCTTAAGCATGTGAGCTGGCAACCTCAATCCAAGCTTAAACCTATTTTTGAGCCATGGACCAAAGGTCCCTTGAATCATGGAAACTCCTCCCTTAAATTTGGTTAACTCTCTAACCCATGCCATCAGCCATTAAGCTCCCAACGAAATCACAATTAAACTTTCCCCTGACCTCCCTGTGCTAGCTAGACATCGCCTGAAAACCCAAAACAGAGAGAGGCCACCATGGCTAAAACTCCAAAATTTGACCTATCCAATGTAGAAAACTCCAATTGGTTAATTACATGGCTCCGCCCTACACCACCGCTTATTGGCACCAGCCAATGACAACCTGAGGCCTACCTCTTGGCCTCAATTATAAATGGCTCCCTCCACGGCCAAAATGGAAAATCACCTAAAACCTAGGGGAAACTCTCCAAATTTGCTCCCATAGCCTCCCCCAACCTTCCTAAGTGCAATCCAACCATGCCTAGCCACTCATTCCCACTGCCCAAGCCAAATCCAGGGCTTTTTCGTCCACTTCACCAAACTCCTCAAAACTTCAAATTAAGCATTTCACAAGCTTCGCCAAGCCTTAAAACCACTTCTTCAATCAAAGGTCCCTCTCTTGAGCACTTCCACTTAGTCTTTGATCATTCCCGAGTCACCCTCCGACCAAAATCATACATAGGGTGCACCTCAGCTCAAACCAAAACATTGACGAGCTTCGTGGACTCAAGGCGATCGTCTCCAACTAACCTAATCAATGCCTCATCTCTTGGGTAAAGGTATAACTCAAAATCTCTAAATTTTACCTCAGTTTCATCATTTGTGAAGTCAACTTGTATTTCATACATATTTAACCATATAGATAGGTTTGTCTCACTTAGATGAAGATGTAGGAACAAACTTTGTGTGATTTGGTTAAGAATTGAGTGAGATATTAGGACTAGCAAGTTCTTGGTTTAGGACGATATAGGACGATGAACGGATGTCACCAATTTCCACGTGTATTAAACGGACGGACCAGATCAGGTCGAACGGTGTGATGTTAAGCGAACAATAGGCACAGTCAGCAGGCCACGTGGAAAGTGCCACCAATCAGCGGATCNTTTGTCTCACTTAGATGAAGATGTAGGAACAAACTTTGTGTGATTTGGTTAAGAATTGAGTGAGATATTAGGTCTAGTAGGTTCTTGGTTTAGGACAATATAGAACGATGAACGGATGTCACCAATTTCCACGTGTATTAAACGGACGGACCAGATCATGTCGAACGGTGTGATGTTAAGCGAACAATGGGCACAGTCAGCAGGCCACGTGGAAAGTGCCACCAATCAGCGGACGACGCGTAGCGCTTCGTAGATGTAAAGGATGACTTGACGTCGACTTGGATAAATAGATAAATAGGGTATTTTAGAATTAAATAAATACATAAACTTTAAAATTTCATATCTTAGTGCAGAAAATCATAAAAATAAAATAAAAATATCGTTGTGCTCAGTAAACAAAGAAGAAAAATATGAATAAAAAATTAAAAAATATTTTCCTTATATTTATTTATAAATTAATTAGAAACCCCAGAGAGTAATTAAATAATTATCTAAATTAAAAAAAATTTTGAGTGTTTGTTCTTCATGAGCTTAGAGACCTCTGATTTATTCAGGGTTAGAGAACATCTCTATGATAAAAAACCCTAATTTTTGAATTATTTGATATTCTTTNTCATAAAAATAAAATAAAAATATCGTTGTGCTCAGTAAACAAAGAAGAAAAATATGAATAAAAAATTAAAAATATTTTCCTTATATTTATTTATAAATTAATTAGATACCCCAGAGAGTAATTAAATAATTATCTAAATTAAAAAAAATTTTGAGTGTTTATTCTTCATGAGCTTAGAGACCTTCTCTGATTTATTCAGGGTTAGAGAACATCTCTATGATCAAAAACCCTAATTTTTGAATTATTTGATATTCTTTAAAATCAGAAAATAATAAAAAATAAAACAAAGGTCAGAAAAATATAAAATCTTGTTTGGTAGGTTCACTGTGGTCAGAGAATCTTAAGAAAAATAAAAGTAAGATTTAAAATTTTTAAGTCATTTTTCTTATTTAAAATTAATAAAAAATATTAAAAATTTAAAAATATAAAATAATTCAAATAATCATAAAAATGGANGAGAATCTTAAGAAAAATAAAAGTAAGATTTAAAATTTTTAAGTCATTTTTCTTATTTAAAATTAATAAAAATATTAAAAATTTAAAAATATAAAATAATTCAAATAATCATAAAAATGGGCCAAGTTGTAGATAATGGCATTAGAAGGCCCCTCTAAAAAATTGAAGGCCAAAATTTTATTTTTGACATAAAAACCTATTTTGAACGTAAATAATAATTTTGGTTGAAAATAATTATAATAAATAAAAGGAAAATCATAAAATTATAAAAATTGGTTTGGAGTGTTCCTTGTGACCAAAGAAACTTAATAAAAATAAAATTGAAGTTAAAATAAAAAATTTATTTTTAAGCTATCTTTCCTAATTTTAATAATTAAAAATGTCAAAATTTTCAAAAAATATGAAAATACTCTAAATTGCCTTAAATATTACCCTAACCATAGAGAATAATTTAAAGATATGTTTGTAAATTCCTAAAGGTGTAATGNGAAAATCATAAAATTATAAAAATTGGTTTGGAGTGTTCCTTGTGACCAAAGAAACTTAATAAAAATAAAATTTATGTTAAAATAAAAAATTTATTTTTAAGCTATTTTCCCTAATTTTAATAATTAAAAATGTCAAAATTTTCAAAAAATATGAAAATACTATAAATTGCCTTACATATTACCCTAACCATAGAGAATAATTTAAAGACATGTTTGTAAATTCCTAAGGGTGTAATCAAGTATTTTTAATAATTAAATATATTTTTGAATAAAAGAATTATAATAAATGGAATAAACATCATAAAAATATGAAATTAATTTCTCTTAGTTTCCAGAAATCAGAAAGACATGAAAAATATAAAAATGTATTTTTAAAATAAAATATATTTTCGATTTATTTATTCATTAAAATCAATTAAAAAATTTGTAAAAATTAAAATATAATTAAAAAATTCATAAAAATTAATTCTAGTGGTCCTCTGACCTACATAAACCTCCAATAAGTTTCTCAAGGGCATAAGAATTATTTTGCTTTGTTATATTAATTATTGTTGAAAATTCATATTTTTGGACAAAAATAATTATTAAAAATTAAATAAAAATATAAAAATATAAATTCTTCTCTGATACTCTAACTAACCTATGAATATGGTACTAGCAAATTTTTAAAGTCATTTGAGTTAAACTTAAAGAGTTATGAAGTGGAGAGCCTTCAGGGAAAAATAGTAATTATAGAATTTTATACTCTAATTAAGATTTAGGCTAAACAAAAGGATAAGTGGGCAATATTGATCATAGTTAGCCCCTTGAAATGATTGAAACATAAAGGGTTAAGGGGTAGAAAGCAACTCATTCCATTTTCTATAAAAGGGCAAAAGTGTAAATTTCTAAATTTTTGTGTTTTAGAAGCTAATTAAATTGGATGATGCTATTGTAAAGGGCTTGTGTTAAGAAGATAATAATTCACTAATTAAAAAGTCCTATACCAATGGTTAAATGATAATACAATCTTCATCCCGTTCAACCTTTTCGAAAATTCTAAATCTAACTGAACTCAAAATGAAGGCTTAAGATCTTGATAGTGAACTAGGCTTGATCCAACATTACTTAATCATGTTTAGGAAAGATAATACAATCAATTATAAACATTTCTCAAACACTACAAGCTCAATTCCAACTAAAGGGGTGAGGATTCCTCAGAAACTTAACTTGCTCTTAACGGTGTTCACCCACATAATTCCTATGTGAAGCATCAAATTAATGTCTAGTCACCCTATTAATGGGTTAATTAAAACATTAGTAGTTCACTGAGCATAAGTTATAACATTATATCTAAATTAACTAGGAATGATCAATTCAACAAGATAATAAGTCTAAACGGACTCAAAATGATTTAAAAGGATTCTAAAAGATTTTCAGGGTCATACCCTGAGCACTTCTAAAATATTATGAACATTTTGAAGGACATTAAAACCAATTATTTTTTGTTGAAGAGGATCATCTCTAAGACTTTATGGATCCACTAAGATATGACACGGGACCTATTAATTCATAATTACAATAAATTCCCTGCACTACTTATCCTACATTAATAATCTAATGCTCAAGGATTTGAATCTTCGATAAGGTCTTTAAATCCTTATGAGCAACCAAAGATTTTTTTGCCACACATAGATCATCGGGCTAGTGTAATTCAGAGGTATAGGTGGTAAGGGCGATGACGACATTGCTTATGTGTGCTAATCAAGGGATATTAAGTGGGATTTGGAATAATATCTCCTACCTCAAGGATCCTCAATAAGGAGAGATGATAGGACCGATGATACTATTCACCAGCTTATGGTAGGAGTTTCCTCTGACGCTCTTAGGATGTCGGTAGTTTTAGTTTGATTAAAGTAATTAGCCTGCGGACTATACTACTTTACAAAAATACTTTAAAATAAAATTCTCTTTTACAACATCATTACTTTTGCTTGCTAAATTAAATTCTGCATGCATGAACAAATTAAAGAATTTGAATAAAAAAATTGCAAAAGGTCCACGGGTTAATCACTCAGATTGAGGTTAAGGATTGCCCTTCCTAGGGTTGTTAGGATGGCAGTTTTTATCAAAGTTGGAAATATAAGGCACATAGCACATCTCCAAGCCCCCACCTTTACTATATTCTTACACTTAGTCCCGGTTTTTCATGTGTGATTACGGGTTTTACTCGTTCATGTTTTCTTACAACTCCTTTTATGACTTTTTCATATTGGATTTTCCTTTTTTTTCTATAATTCACTTAAATTCCCTACAACTATATTACACCTTATGATACTAACCATGCAGCAGTAGCAGAGGCCCAGGTACGCAATGTTATGTTTTATTGTCTTCTTTTTTTATACTGCTTTTGTTTTGTATATGCATATCATGTGCAATACCTCTTAGATTAGGAGAACAATAGCTAGGTTATATAAGTGATACACAACGACAAGAAATCAACTATACTATCTGCATGCTCAATTTTAATTAAAACCCTTAACTTGCAATCTCCACGATGGAAAGCTTGGAGCATACTTCATGGGCAGCACGACGAGGATACAAAGAAAGAACATCTTTGAGAGAGCAAAAAGGATATTCAACAGCTTAATTTTCCTTAGTTTAAACAACAACAACCCATACAACTTTGAGTTAGTCCGTCTAATGCGACATAAATTCTCATATCATCTTTAGACCTTTGCGCAGCCATGTTGTGCAATATAAACCCTAACTCTTTTAGGCCTCTGAGGTCATCGTTCGGTGTGACATAAATCTTCCTATCTTCCAGGCTATTTGCATGATCAAATATCATTCAAATGTAAACCCTCAATAACTAAATGGCAGGAGTAAACATTAAATAACCTCAACTCTAAAACATCAAGCCCAACACAAGGATAATTTAGGAAAACATCAAAGTTCGCCTTGAAACCTGTGACATCCTCTACTTCACGTTCCTTTTTATTATGAAAATAATACCTCTGGTCACTATCAAGAGTTTTCTTAAGTGAGTTTAGTCGATTAGGATGTAATTAACTATAGGGGTGTGTCTCTATAGGTAGCTATAGAACCCAGATAATATAAACCCTATCGGATCCTTATATTAGATAGGTGAATATGTCAATCAACATATAAAAAAAGTTCACATACTAAACAGATGTCATAAATTATTTAGTTTATATACTCAAGCTTACTGTGAAGTTAAATGCTTACCATTCAAGGTGACATATCACATGTGGTGTTGTGTTTANATCAAAGTTGGAAATATAAGGCACATAGCACATCTCCAAGCCCCCACCTTTACTATATTCTTACACTTAGTCTTGGTTTTTCATGTGTGATTACGGGTTTTACTCGTTCATGTTTTCTTACAACTCTTTTTATGACTTTTTCATATTGGATTTTCTTTTTTTTTCTATAATTCACTTTAATTCCCTACAACTATACTATACCTTATGATACTAACCATGCAGCAGTAACAGAGGCCCAGGTACGTAATGTTATGTTTTATTGTCTTCTTATTTTATATTGCTTTTGTTTTGTATATGCATATCATGTGCAATACCTCTTAGATTAGGAGAACAATAGCTAGATTATATAGGTGATACACAACGACAAGAAATCGACTATACTATCTGCATGCTCACTTTTAATTAAAACCCTTAACTTGCAATCTCCACGATGGAAAGCTTGGAGCATACTTCATGAGCAGCACGACGAAGATACAAAGAAAGAACATCTTTGAGAGAGCAAAAAGGATATTCAACAGCTTAATTTTCCTTAGTTTAAACAACAACAACCCATACGACTTCGAGGTAGTCCGTCTAGTGCGACATAAATTCTCATATCATCTTTAGACCTTTGCACAGCCATGTTGTGCAATATAAACCCTAACTCTTTTAGGCCTCTAAGGTCATCGTTCGGTGTGACATAAATCTTCCTATCTTCCAGGCTATTTGCATGATCAAATATCATTCAAATGTAAACCCTCAATAACTAAATGACATGAGTAAACATTAAATAATCTCAACTCTAAAACATCAAGCACAACACAAGGATAATTTAGGAAGACATCAAAGTTCGCCTTGAAACCTGTGACATCCTCTACTTCACGTTCCTTTGTATTATGAAAATAATACCTCTGGTCACTATCAAGAGTTTTTTTAAGTGAGTTTAGTCGATTATGATGTAATTAACTATAGGGGTGTGTCTCTATAGATAGCTATAGAACCCAGATAATATAAACCCTATCGGATCCTTATATTAGATAGGTGAATATGTTGATCAACGTATAAAAAAGGTTCACATACCAAACAGATGTCATAAATTATTTAGTTTATATATTCAAGCCTACTGTGAAGTTAAATGCTTACCATTCAAGGTGACATATCACATGTGGTGTTGTGTTTGGTTACTTAAACAATTAAATATATGAGATATATTTGGTCTCATCTTTTTCAATACTAAAACACTACTTTTTAGAATCAAAATTATATTTATATTATATTTAAATTTACATTATTTTAAAAAATCTGGGCCGACAGGCATCAGGAGGAGTCCATGATCGAAGAAGCCAACAAACAGCAGAGGTCCATGAGGGTGTTAATCACATATGCCAACAAGATAAATTGGAGGAGTTTGGGGGGAAAGTTTGGAGGGAAAGGTTTGGAGTGTTGTGGGAGGATTACATTAACTGGATTAACTTAGGTTTTTCTTTTTTTCTGCATGTTTTGTTGGTTGCTACTTTCTTTTTCTTTTGTAGTATTCCTAACATCGTCTAGGATTGTGGAACAANAGTTTGGGGGGAAAGTTTGGAGGGAAAGGTTTGGAGTGTTGTGGGAGGATTACATTAACTGGATTAACTTAGATTTTTCTTTTTTTCTGCATGTTTTGTTGGTTGCTACTTTCTTTTTCTTTTGTAGTATTCCTAGCATCGTCTAGGATTGTGGGACAGGCAATCCACCTCTCGAAAAGTGGATCATCATTGTAGCTTATTTGTTTTCTTTTGATTTTCATAAGAGCAGCCCTCGTTTGAGTTTTTTCCTTCTATCCATTGTCGTTTCGTCGTTGTCTGCTCGCTAATTTTGGTCCTAGAGCATATCAAATCGATTTTAGGAAGATTTACATACATACCAATCAATTCTTATGTATTTAAATATCTTATATCTAAACTTAAATTTTTACACATGCGAATGTGTAAATCAAACATTTAAAAGTTAAAATAGTAGTGTTTTTTTAAGTGATATGAAAGATTTGGCTCGTATAAATGCAAAAAAGAAAAGTTTAGGCATTAGATATCTAAATACATAAAAATTGAGTAGCATGTACGTAAACGCCCCAATTTCTAAACCATGATGGCCGTACATGTGATGCCTGTTTTGACTAAGATATTTGATGAATTATTTTGACTTATGAGTTTATATTTGATTTTAATTTCATTTTAAAAATACTAGGAAAAAATTTTAAACCTACCAAAAAATTATCACGAGCGGATCCTAATTCTAATCAATTAAGTCCATTTTAATAGAAAATTAAGCGTNCATACCAATCAATTCTTATGTATTTAAATATCTTATATCTAAACTTAAATTTTTACACATGCGAATGTGTAATTCTCTTTTTAAAAGTTAAAATAGTAGTANATGTATATGAATACAAAAGTTTAGGTATGAATATGTAAATCCATAAGAATTTTTCGTTATGCAAGTAAATGCTCCATATATTAAATGCGATATGAGTTTCCATTGATAGACTACAACAACAACAACAACAAGCCTTTATCCCACTAAGTGGGTCGGCTACATTAATCTTTCTTCTCCGTTGTGTCTTATTGAGTGTCATTTTTTTATTTAATTCTAATAAATTAAGATCCTTTTTAATACAATATGTCCAAGTTTTTATAGGACCACCTCTATCTTTCTTAACATAAGTCGAATCTAAATATCTACTCTCCAAATCGGAACATCAGATGGTCGACGTTTAATGTGACCAAACCATCTAAGACGACTCTCTCTAATCTTGTCTGCCACTGGAGCTACACCAATTCTTTCACGGATACATTTATTTCACATTTTATCTCTAAGTGTCAAGCTACTTATCTCAGCAACACTTAACTTAGTTTTATGCTTTTCTTTTAAAAGCTAGTGAAAAAAATAGGCTAACTTTCATTTAAATATGAAGCATGGGAANAGAGATGTAAATACATACGAACTGTGGTATGCATGTAAATCTTCCCACAATAATAATAATAACAATCCTGGCGCAAATGTAAATTTAGTCACACATGTAGAGTTAGGTGTGGAGTCCAATAAAATCATGTCGCATGACGGTGACAGAAAAAAAATAAAATCTGCCTGATAACACAAGGGAATATTCTTCCCGTGAAATTGAGGTGTTATTGTATATTATTTAGGTGTTATTTTGTCTTATTCAAGTGTTATTGTGTTATCAAAACACCGGGAATATTCTCATAATACAATAATATGTGAATAACATACCATAACACCTAATAATACGGAATAAAACATGGGGAATATTTCTCTATGTTACCGGACTAAATTTTTTTTTGTCTCCTTCATGTGACGTGATTTCATTAGAGTCCGCACGTAAGTTCTGATGCAATATTTTTTCATCATTAAAAGTATTAATTTTTTTTATCTCAAACCCAACTATACAAAAATATTGCAAGAACCGAATAAAATATAATTATAAACGCATCAAACAAAAATAATTCCATTTCCACAAACAGAGATAATTGCTGATTAATATCTCTGTCATCGTGCAGCTCAGCGGCTTTCAGCCTCTCTGTTTAACGGAAATATTAACAGAAATATCCGGGCCATTTACATACATACCACCAAAATCCTATAATTTAACATATCTAATTCCTAAATTATACATTTTACATGGATACCACCCAAATCTTTCGTATCACATGAAAATACCACCGTTTTAACATTTAAGAAGTGAAAAGTCCCATTTCATTCATAGGTAAAGCAGTATGCATGTAAAAATTGAAGTTTAAACAATAAATATGTAAATTACATAGGAATTGAATGGTAAATATGTAAATTTTCTTTATTTTATTTGTCGTAGTTCTGCTGTGAGCAAGGCAAACTTTCGGTGTTGGGATAAGACTGGATGGGTCATTGCCTGCTCTATTCTTGAACAAATGTCTCCTGCTTCTGAAGATGAGTTTTCTTTTGCTGCACAGAGTATAGCTTGGAAAATCTGGAGAGGATCGCCATGGCTGACAACTACAATGTTGCATCTAGGAGAACAGATAAATATGATTAATTTGAGCAGTGGAAACAGGAAAGGAGAGCAGGAGAATATAAACTGTGTGAAATAGTATCCTAAAAATCACAAATGAATTTGTTTGGGAAATTTGCATGCATACCATGCAATTCTTATGTATTTAGATATCTAGCACCCAAAGTTTAAGATTTACACCTAATACATAAAAAGGTGTAATTTACTTGTAAAAAAAAATGAAGTGATAGTGTTTTTGATATGATGTTGAAGGTTTGAGGGGTACGCATAAAAGTATAGGCGTTAGATACATAAATACATAGCACACAATTCTTACATGTTTAAACATCTCGCACCTAAACTTTAATATATACATATATAGCATTTTGGTGCTCTAAATTTATGCATGGAAATGTATATTTCGCTTTTAAAAAGTGGAGATAGTGCAATTTCTTATGTGATATTAAAATTTGAGTGCTATGTATATAAATACGAAAGTTTAGGTATGAATATGTAAATCCATAAGAATTTTTCGTTATGCAAGTAAATGCTCCATATATTAAATGCGATATGAGTTTCCATTGATTATTAAAATTTGAGTGCTATGTATATGAATACAAAAGTTTAGGTATGAATATGTAAATCCATAAGAATTTTTCGTTATGCAAGTAAATGCTCCATATATTAAATGCGATATGAGTTTCCATTGATTATTAAAATTTGAGTGCTATGTATATGAATACAAAAGTTTAGGTATGAATATGTAAATCCATAAGAATTTTTCGTTATGCAAGTAAATGCTCCATATATTAAATGCGATATGAGTTTCCATTGATTATTAAAATTTGAGTGCTATGTATATGAATACAAAAGTTTAGGTATGAATATGTAAATCCATAAGAATTTTTCGTTATGCAAGTAAATGCTCCATATATTAAATGCGATATGAGTTTCCATTGATTATTAAAATTTGAGTGCTATGTATATGAATACAAAAGTTTAGGTATGAATATGTAAATCCATAAGAATTTTTCGTTATGCAAGTAAATGCTCCATATATTAAATGCGATATGAGTTTCCATTGATAGACTACAACAACAACAACAACAAGCCTTTATCCCACTAAGTGGGTCGGCTACATTAATCTTTCTTCTCCGTTGTGTCTTATTGAGTGTCATTTTTTTATTTAATTCTAATAAATTAAGATCCTTTTTAATACAATATGTCCAAGTTTTTATAGGACCACCTCTATCTTTCTTAACATAAGTCGAATCTAAATATCTACTCTCCAAATCGGAACATCAGATGGTCGACGTTTAATGTGACCAAACCATCTAAGACGACTCTCTCTAATCTTGTCTGCCACTGGAGCTACACCAATTCTTTCACGGATACATTTATTTCACATTTTATCTCTAAGTGTCAAGCTACTTATCTCAGCAACACTTAACTTAGTTTTATGCTTTTCTTTTAAAAGCTAGTGAAAAAAATAGGCTAACTTTCATTTAAATATGAAGCATGGGAAGAAGCATGCTGACCACTGAGAAAACTTTGTAACAATGGTGAAAAAGTACCCTTCATATTCTGCTTCCATTGTCGTCAAAGCAATAGAAAGTCTAGAACAAACTTCTGCAACAGATTCTGCACCCTCAACTGATGTAAAAGGATCCTCCTCATCAAGGACCCATATTTCTGCATACTGTAAGTCAATATTTATAAATTAGACATTAATAATTAGATAAATTATAATATTATCATCTGTTGCAATGAATTCTTAAATAGTTCCTGAATTTGTGAGGATAAATCACAATGGGTGGCTCATTAAACAAGGATTTCATATCAAAGTGTAATAAAAAATAATTTCCCAATTTGAAAGTTCTCCTTAAAAGAAATAAAACAAAGAGAAGCTTATAAAAATGTGATTTGCAAGATCAACATACGAAAACGGCCATAGAAAGAGATTAAAATCCACTAGTGCATGATAAATACAAGATACAAGTATTTGTTCTTTCAATTGTATTTTTCACTTTTATCTAACTAGTTGATGTTTAGTGCAAGGAACCAAAATTCAAAGATTCAGAAGAATATATAAAAAATGTGATAATCATGAACATAAAATCATGCACCAAATATTAAANAGAAAGAGATTAAAATCCACTAGTGCATGATAAATACAAGATACAAGTATTTGTTCTTTCAATTGTATTTTTTTTTTTTATCTAACTAGTTGATGTTTAGTGCAAGGAGCCAAAATTCAAAGATTCAGAAGAATATATAAAAAATGTGATAATCATGAACATAAAATCATGCACCAAATATTAAATTTTTTTGGTGGTTGTGAGATTTTAGAATAGAGAAGGATTATATTCTCAATAGAAGAAGGGATATTTAAATCCAATTACAATACACAACAAAGGAAAGAAATAAAACAAAATAAAACAAAGAGAAAAGAAATAAAACAAAATAAACCAAATAATAAATACATAATGAGGGAATAAAAGCTAATAATAACTAATGACGGTTAGGGATTGTCGTTATAAATCTAATACTCTCCCTCAAGTTGAAGCATAGATGTCAGTCATGTTAAATTTGGATTTGAATTCATCGAACAAAAGACAAGAAAGATTTTTGGTGAGGATTTCAGCTAGTTGATCACTAGAGGGTACAAAAGAAACACAAATTTCCCCATACTCAATCTTTTCCTTAATAAAGTGTTTATCAATATCCACATATTTAGTACGATCATATTGAGCTGGATTGTGAGCAATGCTGATGTCAGTCTTATAATACAGAATAGCTACAGCGGGACGGAGGTTGGCATTCGAAGTTCACGGAGCATGACGCGTAACTAGAGGTCTTCATAGATTCTCAAGGACATGAACCAAAATTCAGCTTCAGCACTGCTCCGTGGAACCACAGATTGTTTTTTGCTTTTCTACGTGACAAGATTTCCCCGCAAAAATGAGAAATACCTCGACGTGGAATGTCAATCATGCACCGACCAGACCCAATCAACATATGTATAAACAACAATAGCGTGAGAGGTGTGACGAGAGAATAGCAAACACGAGCTTGATGTACTTTTTAAATAATGAAGAATCCGGCTGACAGCTTGAAGATAGTGCTCA
This sequence comes from Phalaenopsis hybrid cultivar, assembly GCA_002079205.1. Classification (NCBI taxonomy): domain Eukaryota; kingdom Viridiplantae; phylum Streptophyta; class Magnoliopsida; order Asparagales; family Orchidaceae; genus Phalaenopsis; species Phalaenopsis hybrid cultivar. Next base: position 10,321 of record JXCR01085047.1, on the reverse strand, counting down.
TAGGAGTCATGCATGAGTTAACTCACTATACCAACTGCATGACATATGTTAAGACGAGTATGGGCGAGGTAGATGAATNCAGGACCCGAAAAGTGTTTAACTTAGTTACTGAAGCAAATGTCTCCTCATAGTCAACTCCGTAAGTCTGTGAGTACCCTTTAGCGACCAATCATGTCTTGTTGCGTTCAAAAAATACATCAGAGTTGAACTTCATGCTGAAAATTCATTGGCATCCCATAGTTTTTTTACCCTAAGAAAGATCAACAACGTCTCACTTAAGGTTCTGTCGAAGGGCATTCATCTCCCCCATTACAATTATTTTCTAGGCTGAATCAATAAAAGCAACTTCAATAGTAGCTGGAATCTGATGATTCGTCATAGTAGTAGCAAATGCTCTATAGGTCGGCGATAAACTACGAAAAGAGACATACTTTGTGATAGGATAGAGAGAGCATGTCTGATTGCATATCTTACTCGAAGAACTCACCTCCTCGTTCAGAGGGGTCGTGCTGAGGATGTCGCCCAAAGTAGAGTCAAGGTCCTGGAAAGAGTTGATGGGTTCCAAAGTAGGACATTGAGACAAGAGCGTCGAGTGTAGATACAAATAGTGGGAGGAGGAGATAGTGCACTCACCGGACCAACGGAAATACCAGATGGTGCACTCACANGAGCTGGATTGTGAGCAATGCTGATGTCAGTCTTATAATACAGAATAGCTACAGCGGGACGGAGGTTGGCATACGAAGTTCACGGAGCATGACGCGTAACTAGAGGTCTTCACAGATTCTCAAGGACATGAACCAAAATTCAGCTTCAGCACTGCTCCGTGGAACCACAGATTGTTTTTTGCTTTTCTACGTGACAAGATTTCCCCGCAAAAATGAGAAATACCTCGACGTGGAATGTCAATCATGCACCGACCAGACCCAATCAACATATGTATAAACAACAATAGCGTGAGAGGTGTGACGAGAGAATAGCAAACACGAGCTTGATGTACTTTTTAAATAATGAAGAATCCGGCTGACAGCTTGAAGATAGTGCTCATAGGAGTCATGCATGAGTTAACTCACTATACCAACTGCATGACATATGTTAAGATGAGTATGGGCGAGGTAGATGAATTTCCTTATAAGGCGTCGGTAGTAAGTCTTGTTGACAGGCACATCATTGAAAATGTCAAATAATCTTTCATTAGGATCCATACGAACAACTACTGGTTTACATAGAAGAAGGTTGCTCTCTAAAGAAGAACCACATATTTGCGCCGAGATAGACAAATGTCCTGCGATGATCGAGTCACTTCCATTCCTAAGAAGCACCAAAGATTCCAAGTCTTTCATTTCAAATGACTTGGCAATAATATCTTTCAAGGACTCCAATGCCGGGAGATCGTCACCTGTAAGAACAATATCATCAGCATAGGCAATAAGGATAACTACCTAGTCATTTAAGGAATGTTAAAAGAAGACAATGTGATTCAATTGAACCTGAGTAAAATAATGGCCCACGACCACCTTTGTTAACTTGTCAAACCAAACCCTTAGGGACTGCTTTAGCCCATAAAGGGACTTTCACAGCTTGCACACTTGCCCTCTGGAGGCAGTGGCATTAAAACCAGGAGGGAGATACATGTATACCTCTTCTGTAAGCTCTCCATTCAAGAATGTATTCTTGACATCTATTTGGAATAAAGACCACTCCAAACTCATCGGAAGGGACAGCAGGACCCGAAAAGTGTTTAACTTAGTTACTGAAGCAAATGTCTCCTCATAGTCAACTCCGTAAGTCTGTGAGTACCCTTTAGCGACCAATCATGTCTTGTTGCGTTCAAAAAATACATCAGAGTTGAACTTCATGCTGAAAATTCATTGGCATCCCATAGTTTTTTTACCCTAAGAAAGATCAACAACGTCTCACTTAAGGTTCTGTCGAAGGGCATTCATCTCCCCCATTACAATTATTTTCTAGGCTGAATCAATAAAAGCAACTTCAATAGTAGCTGGAATCTGATGATTCGTCATAGTAGTAGCAAATGCTCTATAGGTCGGCGATAAACTACGAAAAGAGACATACTTTGTGATAGGATAGAGAGAGCATGTCTGATTGCATATCTTACTCGAAGAACTCACCTCCTCGTTCAGAGGGGTCGTGCTGAGGATGTCGCCCAAAGTAGAGTCAAGGTCCTGGAAAGAGTTGATGGGTTCCAAAGTAGGACATTGAGACAAGAGCGTCGAGTGTAGATACAAATAGTGGGAGGAGGAGATAGTGCACTCACCGGACCAACGGAAATACCAGATGGTGCACTCACAAGAATAGGGGACTCCTCAGTGACAGGAACAATGAGGGGAACATCCATAGGAGTAGGATAAGGGACAATGTCTAAGAACCGTAGCTCTTCCTCACTTTGGACCAAACTAGAAAAATAGAAAACACATTAAAAGAATGAGACATCAACACTCACAAAGATTTTGTTTGTTGTAGTATCAAAACAAAGATAATCCTTTTGAGTGGTGGAGTACCCAAGAAAGATATATTTTATGGATCTAAGATATGTTTACTCCGATTGGGAGCAGAGTTCCGAACAAAGACAGTGCACCCAAAAATCATGGGAGAGTCTAATGTGGAGAAGACCCGATTGACGAAAAAACATGACATCAAGACGGCTAAGGGGATTCAAAACTTGTGAAT
>JXCR01085043.1:157077-181913 GCA_002079205.1 Phalaenopsis hybrid cultivar | reverse complement strand
TCGGAGAGGGAGGAAGCGAGGGGAGAGCGCGAGAGAGATCACCAAGGGCAAAAGAAGGAATTCGAGCCCTAACGCCAACAGCCAACGCCGAACGCAGCCGAGGCCCCGCGATCCGGCTAATGAAGAAAAACGGAACCGCGGGACGCTGTGTTCAGAACGCCGCCGAACGAACGCGCGAAACAAACGCGTTGGCGGCGTTCTGAAAACGCCGCCGTTCTGAAAAAGCTGTGCCAAACAGGGCCTTAGTGCGAAGGTAGGAGAGCAGATATTTTAGATTCTGTGACGGACAAAATTAGAGGAATGACGGACAAAATGAAACGTAATTTTAACCAACCCTAAGCATGAAACGTCACAACATGCTACACCAATTCTCACCAACCCTAAGCATGAATTATAAATTTTGTCCGTCACAGCATGCTACACCAACCCTAAGCATGAAACGTCGATCATCATTTTGTCCTCTCCCAGTATTTTGGTCTTCGTAGGTTAAGAGGTATTATAAATGATTAGGTTGGTGTAGCTCCTGTGACGAACAAAATTAGAGAAAGTCATCTTAGATGGTTTGGTCACATTAGACGTCGATCATCAGATGATCCGATTAAGAGAGTAGATGTTTTAGATTCGACTTATGTTAAGAAAAGCAGAGGTAGACCTAGGAAGGCTTGTGCTTATTGTATAAAAAATTATCTTAATTTATTAGAACTAAATGAAAATATGACACTAAATAGGACGCAATGGAGAAAAAGGATTTATGTAGCTGACCCCACGTAGTGAGATTAAGGCTTTGTTATTGTTATTGTTGTTATATCCTTTCAGAAGTATATAACACAAAACGGGATGCTTCACCACTCATCCTTTGTTGACACTCCATCTCAAAATGTAGTAGTTGAAAAGAAGAATAAATATCTTCTTGAGACGGCTAGAGCTCTTTTGTTTCAAACGAATGTGCCTAAAGTTCGGAGATGATGCATTTTCTACGACATGTTTTATTACGACCCGATCTAGGGCTTGCAATTAACTACGACGAGTATAGACGGTCCGACGGTGTGAATTAAAATTTTCTATAATCGTCCGTATTTTAACAGATGAAAGAGCCACTACAAAATTAAATTGAAGCTGTACAATTAAAATTTCCTTGATGATTGTCTGTCTTCTATAAATATTTTGTCGTTTATCGCTAATCTTTTAATACTTTAATTAAACCTTACAGGTTAGTTAAAACAACTGCGACTTAAACGAGCCAGTGAATACTCATACTTCTAACTTACAGTTATACAAGGAAATGAAAGAATAATATGCATGTCAACTAATCTTCTTTATAAATCAATATAAATATTTGACTTGCTATTCAAATGAATCTACATTAGTATCATATCTATACAATCGTCATAGGAGACCGTCTAAAAAAAATTATGTCAATTAAGACACATCAATATGAATGTCATTTTTTTTTATGTGCACGAGTACATTAGTGTTCTCCCATTACTATCATCGATGGGTGTTTCATCCTAACCAAACAAGCACATGCAACAATCAACATAAACATATGTATTCATTGCATGCAATCATAATATATAAAATATATACTAAAATGCATAAGTAAATAACTACAACATTTGCTACTTTATGACCAATAAAGAAAAGAATAGCTTAATCAGAATAAAACATTCACAAATATCATCAACTGCAAACATATTTGAGATGAAATAAATTATTATTATAATTTAGAAATACAAGTATTAACGTCGACAAAAGACAATTTGCTTGCTTTGACGTTAATTCTTCTAAAATCTGAAACCTAAAATATGATATAAAATTTAATTAATGTAAGTACGCTTGATTTCTGTTCAATAAATATATTTTTATATTGATATTTTATTGTTATCATTACTAATATTATTGTTATTATTATTATTATTATTATTATTATTATTTAAAATATAAGTATTAACATTCTTAATAAATATTTTAATTAAAAGGTTTACACTTAGCCTAGTCATGCGAGAACTTCTCTTCCTCCCCACTCGTGATTCATATCCTTTGCGCACGAGAGAACCTCGGCTCCTTCCTTCACACGATAATGCTCAGCCCAATCGAACTCCTCCAGTAAAAACTCTAAAAGCAGGCACTCCCTCTCCTCTTTTTCGTCAATGCTCGACTAGAGCCCAACTGCACGCAAAGGACCTCCTTACCCTAACCCACGCATCGTTTCTTCGGACATGCTACTCCTTCACACTCCTCTTTTCTCTGATCGTTTTCCCGTCTTATGCGCAATTTATAAGCGAATTCTTTTCTTCGACTTCTCTACTGTTCACTTCCTCTTTTCGACTTCTCACTTCCCATCGTTTTTATTCGACAACCCAACCCTTCGCTTCATCTTTCCCGATTCTTCGTTTCTTCTTCTTTCAGGTAACGAGAACGTTACAATCTTTTTCATTTATGGAAATTTCATCTTTGAAAATTATAAACAAACCTGAAGCGGATCAACACTAGGAATGAAAAGTTATCACTATGAAGGTAAAGACTTGATATAGAGCGACTCAACTATTTGGAACACATCGATATTGAAACACGAAAACATGTTAAGAAAAACGCCAAACTAATCAGATTTCGCCACCATCAACAACAATAGGTTCTTCAGACTCACTATGAGTAAGAGAATATACTCAAGGTCAAACAAGTTGTCTTGATTGACCTTGGGCAGGAACAGAAACTGTAGACTTAGGATCTGTTTGGGGCAGCTGCAACTTATCCAGATAATCAGTTTATCCTGATGAGTTGCTGATCAACAACTTATCTGGATAAGCTGACTGGTTGTTGGTTTCTACGTTTGGAAAACAACTGATCTGCAATTATTTTTGGATAAGTGATCATTCTGCCCCTGATCTGAATAATCTGGTTTACTGTTTGGTTTGTGTGTTTGGAAAACAACTGATTTGCAGCGGTTTCTGGATAAATGAGTATTTTGTCACTGTGCAGTTGTGTTGTTTTCAACAGAATTGTTCAGAGTATATATTTGATATTTCAGAATAAAAAAAAATTCATAACAGTACAAAAAAAGGACACACACTCCCATGTCCAGCCACCAACATCAACACCCAAGCACCAGCAATAACACCCAATAATAAGGAGAGGAGATACACACACCCAGGTCCAATTACCAACAACAACACCCAAGCACCAGCACCTATTCCCAACAGTAGAGACGTCGACCTCACACACCCAAGTCCAACCGCCAACACCAACACATAAGCACCATTAACAACACTCAACAGTAGGGAGAAGACACACAAACACCCAATTGTACTAAAAAGATAAAAAATATATAAATTACACACTCACCCAAGTGCCACCAACTAGCACATCACACACACACACTCACTTGCCACCACCAACCCATGTCACCCACGACTACCAACACAACCTCCATTGCCACCAACACACACACCTGGGCTCAAAATATCAACTTTAAAATTCAACTCATGACCTGACTTGAACATTGTTAAATGATATGATTTGATTCTCAAGAAAATTGCAAATCATACTTGTACTAATCAACAAATCCATCCAGATAAAAATTGATTATGTAATGCCAGAAGAAAATGGAACTAAAGACTATGTATGTATGCATATATGTTCAACTCGATAATAAATGAGCTAAATCAAAATAATATTTTTCAACTAAACTTTAGCTGGCTCTTAGTATTTAACAAGATGTTTATAAAACTTAGCTTAGCAAAGCCCTAGCTCTATCACTTTCTTCTTATTTACAATTTACCTAAGAATCTAAATACTACTTACAAAGTACCTCTGAAGAATTTTATTCTTTTATCGAAATAAAAGGAAAATTACATACATAGCACCCAACTCTTGTGAATTTACTTATCTCACACTTAAACTTTTATTTTTATACACATATCATTTTAACTATGGATGAAAAAGATGAGTTTGACATATCTTTTTATGTGATAGGTAAATAGATGAAGAGTTAAATAAATAAAAAATATATATCCTACTTCGCACAATAGCCATTTGATTTCGCAAATTTTCAAATTGATGATATCATGACACTTATGTGTTCACACAATACCCACTGCCAATGAATGATACGATTCGAAAGCATGAAACCCTAAAATCCAGCATTGTTGGTTGTATTCACTGTTTTACAAAAAAAGAGAACAAAAAAAAGCATTCAGTGCATGAGTAGAGAAGAAGACTGACATTGATGTTTTTGGGTTGTTCAGCGATTAGGTAGGCTTTGGAGAAGGTTTCATCGTCGACGAAGACGGCCTTCTTGGCGAGGATCTTTTGCAGTGAGTTGAACTCACGCTCATCTTCGATAGGTTGGCAATAGCCACCTTCCACCTCTCCCTACCATCCTTCTCCTTCTCCGCCGCCATGACACCTTTTTCTTCACTCAGTTAAATCTGCAGAGATCTCTCGGAGTTTGATTAGGGCAAGAGAGGCGAGGTAGAGAGGCGCGGGATTGACCAAGAGACTGAACGAGGGGCACGCGAGGAAATAACTAGTCGAACGCACGTCGAAGACACGAGCCGCAGGGTCGATCCCGCGGCCTCGCCTATTAAGAATTTATTAATTGTGTTTCACCATAATCTCGTCGAACGCACTTTCCAAACACTAAGACGACGTTTTCAAAACGTCGTCCGCACTTATATAAGCTGCCCTAAACGACCCCTTAATTTTTTTTCTGTCCACAGTCTTCTGTGAATGAACTCCACCTAATTTCTGTTCATCAACGCTTTTCTGGCCAAGAGATTGACAATACCTTGCTATACGACCAGACTAAAGGCTCCAATAGCAAGCATTAGGGCCTATCAAGCATTCACTTTTACTCTGTCTTATGCATTATTTACAAGTTACTTCAATACTCTAAGTTGTACCTTGTTAACTCCATCTGAATTATTCTTAGACATTTTCTCATTGAATCATTCCTAGTGAGCTCCATATTTTTCTGCAATATTTCTTTTGTGCATCTCTTTACGGTTCTGAGTAACCTGATAGTTGATCTCCACTCTTTTAGTTCGTTCCACTAATACCGAATATTCATCGATTCCCAAGTGTACCAACAGTTGTTAGATCAAATCCTTTAATCTCGAAAGGAATTTATAACAGTTTTCTTCTGCAGTAGCGATCAACTGTAACACATACCTTAATAGTACAGTGAATTATGCTTCAGACTGCATGCCTCAACTTCATGAACTTGTCTTGCATCTATCGTCGAGCTGATAGAGGTATAAACCACTCTCTAAAAAGATCCACAAACTCCTCCCAACTTATCATTATGTTAGGTATGTCCCCTCACCTATCCTAACGCTATCCACGCCACCCCATTTCTTCTTCTACTTCCGGCACAAACGTTGCCAACAATACTTTTCTTTCATCCGGACAAGCTATGCTATCTAGTATCTTCTGTATCCTTATTACTCAATTCTCCGCTTCAATCGGATCTTCAGTTTTCTTGAACAAACGCAGATCTTGAAATATCTTCTAGTACTTATCCACAACGATTGTATTACTTTCAATAGGTTGCGATCTGGACTCTTGAATCAACTGAATATTTGCCACCATCATTTGGGTTAGGACATTTGCGTTCACATTAATAGTAGGTTGCACCTCTTCATTTTCTATCGGATTTTCTTCTTCTATAATTTTGATTGTATCACTATGCTTGAATGTATAAATTATTTCTTTGTTAATTTCATTATTAAATTCTTTTTGTAATTATCTTATTGGTTCTTTCATCAATATTCAATTAGTTAATCTTAAACCTTATCTAAAGTACCACTTTTTTCACTTCTTGGCTCAGAGTTTGAAATGAACCAATGTGAGTACAGATGGTCAGACAGTGTGAATTAAAATTTTTTATAATCGTCTACATTTTAACAGATGAAAAAATTGCTACTAAGGGTGTCAAAAATTGACCTGACACAACAACGCGACTCAAACTCAACTGTTTATTATTCGGGTCGGGTTTGGGTCAGATACGTCGACCCGTTTATTATTCGGGTCGGGTTTGGGTTGAACCTGAAAATACAAATATGACCTGAATAAGCACAAAATTTCGGGTCATGTTCTGGTTAACTGGTCAAGCTCGAGTACGGGTTTTAGTTTTTGACATTTTTTTTATTCGTGTCGGGTTATTTTCGGGTTGAACACGAACCCGACCAACTAACTCGAATTGACACCCCTAGTAGCTACAAAATTAAATTAAAACAGTACAATTAAAATTATCTTATTGACACGAACCCGAACCCGAACACGAACCCGACCAACTAACTCGAATTGACACCCTTAGTAGCTACAAAATTAAATTAAAGTAGTACAATTAAAATTACCTTATTGATGATTGTCTGTGTTTTTTATAAATTTTTACTCGTCTATCGCTCATCTTTTAATATTTTAATTAAACCTAAAAAGTTATTTAAAATAACTGTGTGCTAAACGAGCCAATAAATACTCATATTTCTAAACTAGAGCTATACAAAGAAAAGAAAGAACAATATGCATAACAATTAATCTTCTTTATAAATTAAGATAAACAATTGACATGTTATTCAAAGAAATCTATATCAATATCATATTGATATTATTTTATATCTATACAATATCGTATAAAAAAAATGTCAATTAAGACACATCAATATCAATATTCTTTTCTATTTATATGTACGGGTACATTAGTGTTCCCCTACTAGTATCATCAAGAGGTGTTTCATTATAGCTAAGTATGCACATGCAAACAATCAACATAAACATATGTATTCATTACATGTAATTATAATATATAAAACATACACTAAAATCCATGAGTAAATAGCTTCAACATTCGCTGTGATATCACCAATAAAGAAAATAATAACTTAATCAGAATAAAGCGTCCACAAATATCAACTCTAAATATATTTGAGAAAAAAAAACTATTGCTATAATTTAAAAGTACAAGTACTCATCTCGACAAACTGTTTTCGTCAATTCTTTTAAAATTGGAAGCCTAAAATATGATATAAATTTAATTACGCTTAATTTTTATTCAATAAATATATTTTTATATTAATATTTTATTATTAATACTATTATTATTATTATTTAAAATATAAGTAATAGCATTAATAAATATTTTAATTAAAAGTTTTAAGCTTACCCTAATCACGCGAGAAAAACTTTTCTTCCTCCCCCACACGCAATACGGATCCTTTGCGCACGAGAGAACCTCGACTCATTCCTTTGCACGATAATGCTCTGCTCGATCGAACTCCTCCACTCAGAATTCCAAAGGCACGCACCTCCTCTCTTCTTCTTCATCGACGCTCAACTGTGACTCAACCGCATGGAAAGGACCTCTTCCTTCGCCAGACAGCGACATCGCCGACTCCTTCCTCGACAGAGTCGTCGCGCCTAACCCTCGTGTCGTTTCTTCGAGTATGCTACTCCTTCACCATCCTCTGCTCTTTGATCACTTTCCCGTCTGATGCGTAATTTATAGGCAAATTCTTCTGTTTGGCTTCTCTACTGTTCACTTCCTCTTCCCGACTCTTCACTTCTCATCGTTTATGTTTGACAACCGTACCCTTTGCTTCATCTTCCTCGATTTTGCGTTTCTTCTTCTTCTGGGTAACGGGAAATTTACAATCTTCCCCACTTACAAAAATTTTGTCCTTGAAATTTATAAGTAAATCTTAAGCAGATCAACGCTAGGAATGAAAAGTAATCACTACGAAGGTAAAGACTTGATACAAAACGATTCAACTATACTTTGGAACACATAGATGTTGAAACACGAAATCGCCACCATCAACAGTAATAGGTTTTTCAGACTCAATATGAGTAAAGGAATATACTCGAGGTCGAATAAGTTGTCTTGGTTGACCTTGGGCAAGAGATAAAACTGTAGAATCAATCATTTTTGTCCTCCTGTAGTCTTTTGTGAAGGAACTCCACATAATTTCTGATTTTCAGTGTTTTTTTGGCCAAGAGATAAGCATTACCTTGTTATATGACCAGACTGATGACACCAATATTAAGCGTTAGAGCCCCATCAAACATTCACATTTACGTTGTTTTCTGCATTTAGTACAAGAAACTCCAGTACCCTAAGTCATTCATTTGTTAACTCCACTTGAATTATTCTTAGACTTCTTATTGAATCCTTCTCAGTGAGCTCTGTGTTTGATGCGGCCTTAAGTCCAGGTGCACTTGCACTCTGGGGCCTTACGCAAGTGTACATATCACTTTTGTAATATAGGACTTTTGAGTTCAGGCTATCGAACCCACAGGGAAGTAAGTCTTTAAATTTAGGAAAAATTCTAGCATACTAAATTTGTTCTTAGCTTGGAAGTTGAATTTATTTAAAGTTGTGCTGACTTGTCCTACTGAATTACAATTTACTCTTCAAAGTTGACTCCTATTGAAATTCTACTCAATATGGTTGGATTGGCGACAATCAAGTTGTAAAGCTACATTCCCTTGTAATGATCTAAGTGGAGTGAAGGAATTGAAAATGGAAATTGTAAATGGGGCTAGTGACAAATAGGAGCAACTCTCTTCTTTACCCTCCAGAATGCATGAAGAAGTTTGGTTAAACTGGTTTTAATTTCTTAAATCTCAATTTGAACCCAAGAAAGATTATTTTTTTAACATTTGCATGTCTCTATACTGTACTTGCTCCATACCCTATAGTTCAACGTGACTAACCTTTTTTGTTCTTCCATAGCTCTTCCGAGTCATTATGATCACAACGTATTTTAACTAATTACTTGTCCAGAATGAAAAATAAATGAAGATTTTAAGATTACGAATCACATAAAAATTTTAAAAACAATTTTAAAAGCATTCCTTCAATCTTACACTACTTACTTAATAACCACAAGGGAAACGTAAAAAGTTTACTCAGAAAACATTGAGAAAATACTATAAAACATCTTTGAAAATAAGTAAATTCACTATAGAATTGTGTTTACAAAAATACAAATACAAAAGAAAACAATTCTTAGCCTTTTCACTCCTTATAAACCTTTGAGAATGCTACTCCAAGGATTTCCTCCTCCCTCGCTGCTAGTCTGAACACTCTCCTTACAATTTAATTCAAATTCCTCACCAAACACTCATGAAATCCTATCCTATATTCTCCTACAATAAACCCTACTTCTCCACCTAAAAACTTAACAAAGACCTCCAAAAGACTCCTTCACCAAAGAACCCCCTTTATCATGTTGAATAACTCCCCACTTCGTGTAAAGAAACTGCTAAAAACTGCCCAGACACTTTCTGACGTCTAGGCGCTAGACTATCTATTTGCTAGTTTTCATATCGGCGCTCCAAAAATCTGGTGCCAAGGCGTGAAGGTAGTGGCGTTTTGGCTCCAACCTCTTGGGTTCCCAATATGGGACTCGCGCCTAGGTGCCCAAGAAATCTTTCGCCAAGGCGCCAGTCACCTGGATTTGTCTTAGCTCCATGTCATGTTTTTGTTTTATTTCTTGTCCACTTTACTCCACTTCTAACACCTATTGTACCTATAAGACAAACATAAAAATACATTTTTTTAAAGTACAATTTCATCCCTAAACATTTGCAAAACATAAAGAAAATTAAGCATTCTTTTCTACATATCAGTGTTCTTTTGTAGTCTTCCTCTTGTGCATCTATTTACACTTCTGAGTAAGTTGATGGCCGATCTCCACTCTTCTAGCTCGTTCCACTAATATTTAATATTCATCAATTCTTAAGGATACCAACGGTTGTCTGATGGAATCCTTTAATTCCGAAAGGATTCTGTAGCACTTTTCTTCTGCAGTAGAGATCAAATGTGCTGCATACCTCAATAATGTAGTGAATTTTGTTTCATACTGCGTGATCGTCTTCTCTCTTTTTCTCAAATTGGTAAACTTGCCTTGCATCTGTCATTGAGCGAATGTAGGTACGAACAACTCTCTAAAAAGATTCACAAACTCCGTCCAACTTATCATCATGTTAGTTATGTCCCTTAACCTGTCTTGAATGCTGCCCGCGACACCAACTTTTGACTTCTCCGTCTAGCAAAAACGTCGCCAATGGTATTTCCGGACAAATCATGATATCTAGTATCTTCTCTATCCTAATTAACTCGTTCTCCGCTTCAATTGTATCTTCAGTTCCCTTGAATAAAGGTGGATGCATATTTGGAAATATCTTCAAGTAATTATCCACAATGATTGTATCAATTCCGACAGTTGCGATCTGGACTATTGAATCAACTGAATCGTTGTCGTCATCATTTTGGTGAGAACATTTGCGTTCACATTAATAGTTGGTTGCACTCCTTCGTTTTCTATCGGATTCTCTTCTATAATTTCGGGTGCATCACTATGCTTGAATGTATAAATTATTTCTTTTAAGTTATTTTTTATTATTAAAATTTTCTTAAATTATTCTATTGGAGATTTCATCAAGATTCAATTAGTTAATCTTAAATCTTATCTCTGATACCACTTTTGTCATGACCTGACCCGTGACTTGAAATTAACCAAGGCGGGTACAGACGGTCGAACGGTATGAATTAAAATTTTATATAATGTTCTATATTTTAACAGATGAAAGAGCCGCTACAAAATTAAATTAAAGCAGTACGATTAGAATTACCTTGTTGATGGTCGTCCGCTTCTTCTATAAATGTTTTCTCATTTATCGTTCATCTTTTAATATTTAATTAAACCTAAAAAGTTAGTTAAAATAATCGTGAGCTAAACGAGTCAGTGAATATTCATACTTCTAAACTGCAGCTATACAGGGAAAAGTTGGAACATTATGCATGTAAGTTAATATTCTTTATAAATCAATATAAACATTTGACATGTTGTTCAAAGAAATTTATGTCAATATCATATTGATATCATTTCATATCTTTACAACCATCACAAGAGACACCGTCTAAAAAAATTATGTTCATTAAGACACATCAATATCAATATTATTTTCCATTTAAGTGCACGGGTACATTAGTGTTCCCTCACCAGTACCATCAAAGAGTGCTCTATGATAGCCAAACATATGCATGCAAGCAGTCAACATAAACATATGTATTCATTGCATGTAATCAAAATATATAAATCATACACTAAAATGAATGAGTAAATAGCTACAACATTCGCTACGATATGATCAATAAAAAAAATAACTCAATCAGAATAAAACATCCACAAATATCAAGTGTAAACATATTTTACAAAAAAAATATTACTATAATCTAAAAGTACAAGTACTCACATCGACAAAAGACAATCTGCTTGTTCTTGACGTAATTCTTCTATAACCGGAAGCCTAAACATGGTATAAAGTTTAATTAATTTAATCATGCTTAATTTTTATTCAATAAATATATTTTTATAATAATATCTTATTATTATTGCTATTATTATTATTATTATTATTCAAAACATAAGTATTAACATTTTTAATAAATATTTTAATTAAAAGGTTTAAACTTATCCTAATCATATGTCAAGAACTTTTCTTCCTCCACACACGATATAGATCCTTTGCGCATGAGAGAACCTCAGCTCGTTCCTTCCTTCGCACGATAATGCTCGGTTCGACCGAACTCCTCCAATCGGAACTCTAAAAGCACGAACTCCATCTTCTCTTCTTTGTCGACGCTCGATTAGGGCCCAGCCACACGCAAATGACCTCCTCCTTTGTCAAACAGTAATGTCCCCGACTCCTTCCTCGACAGAGACGCTGCCTCTAACCCTTGTGTCGTTTCTTCGAGTACACTTCTCCTTCACCCTCATCTGCTCTCTGATCGCCTTCCCGTTTGATGTGCAATTTATAGGCAAATTCCTCTCTTCGGCTTCTCTACTGTTCACTTCCTCTTCCCGATTCCTCACTTCCCATCGTTTTTGTTCGATAGACCGACCCTTCGCTTCACCTTCTTTGATTCTTCGTTTCTTCTTTTCCCAGGTAACGGGAATGTTATTATGTTTTTGGATCAATCGGTTGTTTTCTACTGTTCTACAGAACTAGGCATCCTACAAAATTTTTTTTCTAACTCTCTTTCCGATTGAACCACACATATTTGGGTGTACTTGTTGTGTTCGTGATACTCTTCTACAAGTTTTTAAATCGGACCCTAAGTTATTAAGACATGTCTTTCTAGATTAATCTTATCTACATAATGGGTATTGATGTTTTTTCCTCTCTTAAATAAGTGGTGATTTCTATTGGTGTCACCTTTCATGAAGAAACTCCCTTTATTGTGATTTATCTGTGCCTAAATCCTCACAATATTCTGATAAGTTGTTAATTTATCACATCATAAGTGTAGATGTTGCTCCAGCTCCACCCTTGATGCCTCAACCTAGGCCATCTATCACTAATTTTTACTCGAGAAGACCTCATCTCCCCGATCATAGTCTGACTCTAGTATCATCTTCCTCAGTAGATCCTCCTTCTAGTGACTTTGATTTACTAATTACTCTTTGAAGAGATAAACACTTATGTGCCTATCTCATTTCCTTCTGTGCTAACTATAATCAACTATCTTCCAATTCTTGCTCGTTTATTGCTTCTCTTAACTCTGTTGAGGTTCTAAGATTTGTTCAACAAGCCCTATCCTATTATGGGTGGTGGGAAGCGATGCTTGATGAAATGAATGCTTTAAATGAGAATGTAACTTAAGAACTAGTTGAACTATACTTTTTGTCAAGAAGGCTGCCGGCTGTAAGTGGGTCTTTTCAGTTAAGTTTCAATATGATTGATCTATAGCCCGTCTCAAAACTCAGTGGGCTGCGAAGGGCTACGCTCAAACTTATGGGATCATCTACGTGGATACGTGCTCTCTGGTAGCTAACTTGACTTTGATTCGTCTGCTTTTGTCCTTATCTGCAATGAATAATTGGTTAATGCACCAGTTGGATGTGAATCATATTTTTTTTCATGGTGACCTTTCAGAAGAGGTATACAATGAGCAACCTTCTAGGTTTATTGCTCTGAGGGGTTCTGAGAAAGTATGTCTTCTTTGAAAGTCCTTATATGGATTGAAACAAAGCCCTTGAGTATGATTTGAAAAATTTAGCCAAGCAATAGAGGGGTTTGGGATGCAGAAAAGTTGAATTGATCACATTTTATTCCATAAGCATTATGCTTTAGGAATCATTTTATTGATGGTTTATGTTGATGACATTAATATTATTGGAAACGATGCATGGAATCTTATCATTGAAATGATTTCTTTTTGAATCAGTTCAACACTAAATATTTTGGTTCCTTGAAGTACTTCTTGGGGATTGAGGTATCAAGGAGCAAGAAGAGTTTTTATATCTCAACAGCAGCATAAGTTGGATTTGTTTGCAGAAACAGGGAAATTAATGGCCAAACCATGCAGTACTCCAATACTTCTTAATCAACAACTTACTAAGGATAGAGAAATTTTTAATGATCCTGAACGTATATCAAGTTAGTGGAAAAATTAAATTACCTCCTTAATATTATGTAGTCAGTCAGCGCTATAAGTCAATTTATGTCTTCCCCCACAGTCCATCATTAGTCAGCTTTGGAACAAATACTATGTTACCTCAAGGGAGCTCCTGGACAAGGTATTTTATATCAGGATCATGAGCATAGAAATATTGATTGTTTCTACGATGCAGATTGAGCAAGTTTCAAGATTGATTGAAAATCCACTACTAGATATTGCGCCTCTGTTGTTGGTCATTTGGTCTCATGGAAAAACAAGAAACAGAATGTGGTGTCATAGTCCAGTGTTGAATCTGTGTATCGAGCAATGGCACAAGTTTCGATTACATTGATGTGGTTATCCCAGCTCTTGACCGGGATGGGTTTTAAGATGACAGTTCTAGCAAATTTGTGGTATTATAACCATGTTGAAATCCATTTTGCGAAAAAACCTGTCTTGCTTGAACAAAATTAGCACTTTGAGATAGATTATCATTTTTTTCGCGAAAAGTTTCAACATAATCTTATTTCTACTACTCATGTGAAGGCTGAAGAACAACAAGGGGATATCTTCATAATGACCCTTAATGGAACTAAGGTCGCTTATGTTTATAACAAGTTGGGCATGATAAATATGTTCTCTCTAGAAGGGGAGTGTTATAGAAAGTCAAAAATCTGAATCTTGTATATTAGGAAACTTGATAATAGACAACCTACTTAGAGGAAATCTAATTACAAAATCCTTTCTATATTAATGTTATTCTTAATTTAGAGAGTTTAGAGTCTGTGTAAATATGTAATATATGTTTTCAGTTGAATAATAAAAGGTAAGGAAGTTTTCCATCATAGCTTCCATCCATTAGCATAAATGGATGGACATATTTGTTTACAAATATTTCTAGGCATGGATCCATCTGCATTGATATTTATATTTATGTATTTGTTAGAAAAAAATTGTTTGAACATATTTATATTTGTGTGCCTATAGACAGGGCTTCATGCTATTTTACAGGTTGCGGTAGTTTGGCAATTATATGCATTGCTGTTTGGCAGGTAGAATATGGGCAATTGACTTAAATAAAGCTCGCTTGAGAGTGCTAAAAGAAGCATCGAAGTTACACAGTGTAGATACCGTTATTACCACCATCCACGCTGACCTTCGTCTTTTTTGTGTGAGTAAATTGTTCAAGATGAATCCCTATACTGTTTTAGTACCAAAACTCTTGCTTATTTGCTGTTAATTGCTTGTAATTTTTTTGAAACTTTAATTGTTTTTATTTAATTAAAATTTTATGTGCCTTTGCTTTCTCCATTTGAGGACTATCTTAAATTAGCATTGATTATAGGTTTAAGATCTAGTTTTTGTTTTTATGGATGATTATTGTGCCATTCATTGCTGTGCAAGACGTTATGTGTTTTAGATCTGGCATTGTGCCGTAGCCTGTTTAACTGAACCAGTGCTGCGATTCTGCCTGATTTGTTAAATCAGGCCCAAGGTGCTTAACCACTCACAAGAGCTTATTGTTAATTTTGTTTTGGTTATTTTTGTTATGTCAGTCTAAGATCCCACCTGATTCTTGATTACATCAAGGACTCGCATGATTATTTGGAGATAATTTGCTATTCCTTTTTTGGTAAATATATGTTACATTATGTTAAATGTATTATTAGTTAATTATTTTAGTTTTTTCTGGAGCTGCCGAGCTAGAACAAACCTGTATACGTCAAGCTAAGCTGTACTGAATCTAGTGTTTTTGAAATGTCGAGCTGATAGAGCAAAATCTGTTCCAGGGAGTTACTCGTGATAAAGAGAGGAAAAATTGTGTGAAAGGAGGAGAGGGTAGTCACCAAACCAGAGTGGAAAGAAGGAAGCAACAAATCACTTTAATAAATTAAAATAGCAGGGTTTACCCACTGCAATGAAGTTCCCGTCAATTCTTTGTTTAGGATGTTTTACACATGACATTGTAGAGAGGTTTTTTTTTGTGATTCAAACTTAAGAACTTCAGATTTTGATGGAAGCAACTAACCACTGTTCTAGATTGTCCTCGAATCACTCAAATCAATTCAATTATCAAAATTATCAGAAGTCCCTAAGGTAAATTCTAGGGATGCTATTTATATACGACCATTTCCTGGAAATAAATAATAAATAAATGGCGTAATAGATGGTGAGATAATTGGTATAATAAGTGACTCTTAAATCCTAATATACTTATACTGAAATAAATATGTTGGCTCCATCACTAGAACTTATTCATTGAGGCATGTAAAGTGCTTGCTCAATCCATTTGTTTTCTGATGTTTTAACGCTTTCAGCAAATCTTCCAATAACAGGGTTTTACCTAAAATTTGTTATACTATGTCACCAACAGTTTTGATTTCTCTTACAGGTAAACCATCTTATGAAGGCTGATAAAGTATTGTTGGATGCTCCTTGTTCTGGGCTGGGTGTTTTATCCAAGGTGCTTCTTGATTGTTCAACCCTTTGTTCTTTTCTGAAGGGGGCTAGGGCATAATCCTCACCGTGTTAGTTTTGAAACATATTAGACTCTGCCGAGCTATAGCTTTCCTTCATCGTATGAGAGAGTTCATAATATTATTTGATTTCTTATGAATTATTTAGAACTGCTGAAAATTATTGTTTCGGGAATTATAAATCTAGTTTTGTTTTTGGAACAAAATTATGCTGAATAAATTTGACAGTTTGTAGACACTTGTTTTTTTTCTAGTATAACAAAAACACTTTGGTGCTTAGAACTGTTACTGGTGTACTTTAAAAGAAATTGTTGGTTTCTATAAGTGTACGTAAATTATAAGTAGCATTCTTCCCAAAGTGTACATTCTGGATATATGGACACTTAGGCCTTTAAAGTGAATGTGATGATTAGGTTGAAGCTTAAGGAATTCTTCTGAAATTAAGTAATTATAGTGGGAATAGATTCAACTTGAGTTCTGCAGTGAACAGAATATCTTCTTAAATACTTTGGAATAGTTGACCTACTCATCACGTTAAGCATACCTGCATGTATTTAGCGTAGTGCTCATAAAATTATCCCAAGATCGTGTATGTGCTAAAATCAACTCTAGGTGTGCCTCATTATTTGTTTCACTATTAAGCATCTTGGGTAAAATTAAATGTAACCACGGAGAAATTAAACTTGCTCCATTGTGGCCATTTGAAATGACAGCAATTTTTCTTCAATAAATCTCAAGATTGATTTCCTTAAACTTGTTCTTTCTGGTCTTTACAACTATGATCACAGCTTGAAGTAATTCATTTACTGAGATAGGGAGTGGGGTTTGCATGTTATCTTCAAGCATTCACGTTGTTTTCATATGCATGTTGTGTTGATTTTTTGGTGTTTTTTCCCCATTCGTATGTTATATTTCCTGCCATCCCTGGATGTGATAGACCTCAAACTAACTGCAAACACGCTCAGAATGTTTAGCCTACAATGGTTGAGTGCTCATGTTTCTTTTCTTCTTTTTGAAAGCAATATTTTGAGGTTGATTTGTTATTATGGCAAATGGGTAAGATAAATGCTACTAATTTTATTCTTATAGAGCATCTGTTCTTTCTTGTAAGTGCTTATGAAAACTATAGGCAAAATTACTATGAAGGAACGTATAATTCATACTCCATTATGCCAATGATTCTTTGAATTAACATATATGGAACAATCATGTTGAGTTTATAACAATAAATAAATCTGTTTAGATGAAAAATTTTGTTTTTGATCTTTCTTAAATATTATCTACTTTAGTAAAAATACTTAATATTTGTATAATTTATCATTTGATTATGTAATTGGAATTATTCAATTTTTTTTCTTTCAAAAGTTGGTTCTATTCAAACAATAAATTTATTTTGATGAGCGGCATAAAAAATCGTTTTTTTTTGTGTTAAGTTTCGTAGGATGATATGGATACAAAAGCATCATAATCACATGGTTTAAAATTGTGCAATATAAGTCCAACCTCAACCCTTTTTTAAAATATTTTCTATGAGGTTGACACTTTATTGGGTACTATAAAAGGCTTACGCCTCACATAATGTGAGACAAACATGGGAGGCGCTCCTCAAGGTGCGCCTCATCTCAGTTCTATTGAAGCATCCACAACTAGATATAGGGCTTTCCTCAAAGTAAATATAAATAAATTAGCCCTAAGAAATATTTCTTACCTATATACTATACAATTGAGGATTTAATTGAAGTTGTTATTATCAATGTAGTCATTGAATTTTAAGATTTTGATTAATGAAGAGGAATATGATTGAGATTTAAAATATGGAAGAAGGGTGAGAGAATATGTAATTGTGGATAATGTGAGAGAGAAAATAAATCATTATGCCAATAATTTTATTGAAGGCTCATTGGGTGTAATAGTGATGGGAACCTTTGAATATAGAAATTCTAAATTTAGTGTTTTGTTTATATTTTTTACTTTGATGGAGAATAATAGGATTGAATTAGGGACTAATTGTATTGAGCTTATTTTAAATTGTTATGTTATTATGTCTTACTTCGATTTTTATATAATCTTTCTTATTTTATGATTTACTGTTTGATTGTTAACATGTTATTCTTCCCTAGAACAATTTATTATTTTTACTACATTAGGATGTTTAAGAGATTTATCAACAAAATAAAAGAGATCAATTATTGATGAAATTATATTCTAAATTTGAAGTTGTTCATTCCCATTTGATAAACTGTGATATCTCTCTCTTTCCGTGAATGTGTGCTTTAGAGAACTACTTCATAAGGATCAATGACTTTTGACACTAACAATATTTCAACATCAAGTTCTCGAGCTTTCAATTGCTTTTGTTGTACATCGAATGAATATAAAAAAGATATGAACATATACAACACTTACATGGATTATTCATATTTTTTATGCCAATTAGAAAAATAAATGTTATAATTATTATAAGAAAATGAATGTCAAAAAGATTCTCAAAATTGATTACTAAAATCTAAACAAACAATCATTACTGATTAGGTTGTAGGTTTAGTGGCTATAGAAAAGCCGGAAGTTATTCCTAAAGTGGTTCAACAAATAATAATTAAAGCTCTATTAGCTCTATGCTCCAAGATATGAAAGCACTAACATCTTCATTCTGATTTATAGATTTTGGTGTTTCTACTTTTATGACTAACAGTTCATCACTTTATGATAATATTTGAGTGTATTATATATCATCATCTATTAAGATTTTTAATAGCAATTTCATATTTGAGCTACTGGAGACATCAATCATTTATTTAAAAAAGTTTTCGTATCTCGCATGCTAGCTACTAATATTTGATTTTCTAGTGATAGTTGCAATGTGTAGAATCATGCAACAGGGAAAATACTTGTGAAGGAGCTTTAAGTTGTATAATTATTTCCTTTTTCACTCTTCTATTTTTGAAGGGCTTTTATTGTCTTGTGTTACAATAAATGAAAATGATGTTATTTTGTACAAATAATTGGATCATCCAATTTTTACTATTTTAACTCACTGCCTTGACTGTCATTTATTTAAAAAGAACTATCTACTTCTCATTCCTCATTTGAAGGTTTGAGCAAGAATTTGTTATTTTCATCATGATGGTCGAGGTCACGTTGATAATTATTTTGTTTTTATTCATAATGATGTATATGATATCAATCCTATTATATCCCATACAAGTTATAAATATTTTATAATATTATTGATGTTTATAGCAAGTATAACCTTATTTTCCTTTTTTCTTATAAATATGAAATATTCACTATTTTTTTTAATGAATGTCACCCGAGTTTTTTGACCTTTTTCAAAATATAAGGATTATTTCTCATAGAACGTGTCTTTATGCTCCTCAACAAAATATTGTTGTTACTCATAAAAATTACGTCCTTTTAAATTTTTTTGGTCCTTATTGAATGCTTAAATTCCACTTAAATTTTGGGTTTATATTTTGAGCATGATGATCTATCTAATTGATATATCGTCCTATCATATTTTAGAGTTCGAATATCCTTATCTTCATTTTTTTTTATAAGCATGCTAAAAACAATTAGTTTCATACACTAGTTTTTTTTTTTTTCCATCTATCGGCACATAAGCAACATTAACTTTCAAGCCAATCTATTAATTACTTATTGTTGGGCTTCAAAACTTCTCACAACTTATGTTTGTTATGATTCAAGCTCTAAATGATTTTAAATATCTTATCATATTGTATTCCTTAAACATCAATTCTTCTCTAATAATGTCTCGCCTTTGTTAGAAGTCTATATTCTTCTTAATTTTAATGAACAAAATTCTTGCCTAGAAAAAGCTTCAAACTTAGAATTGTGTGTAAAAAAAATGTTAAGCTCTTTTGCCTCTCGATACAAATCCACCATTTTAACATACTTACTAAAATTCAGTCCCTACTCCTTGATGGTCTTCCATAAGCTCTCTAGTATTACTTTTAGAATACATTGGCTTTGATTTCTATTCCATCAAGCTATTAAAAATCTTATAAATATTGTTGTTGCCAGAGAAGCTCTAGCTGAAAATCTTTGAGGTCAAGAGAATAGTCACAATCTGGAGATTTTTTATTGTCTTTAAAATATTCAAATGGATACAAATGAGTTTACTCAAGCAAGCTTCACTCTGATAGTACTCTGGGTTGTTACAAAACATGATTAATTTTCCTTGGTAATAAATAAGTTTATTAGATTGATTATGAAGAAATACTCTATCCGTAGCAAAATCTTAGGGTTTAGGGTTTAGGGTTTAGGGTTTAGCCACAATATGAATGATAATCTTGATTGTTGCTTTATATGGTTGGTCACTTCTCCAAATGGATATTAAAATTGTCATTCTTTATGGCAATCTCAAAGAAGAAATCTATACGGCTCATCTCGCTAGCGTTCCTGGATTTTCTTCTACAAAAGTATGATATGGATTAAAGTAGGCTCTTGTGCATGGTTTGATAAATTTTGAAAAAACTCTACTTAGTTTCTCTTTTTAATATAGCCAATATGATTTAACATTATATTTCTATAAGACCCCTCAAGGGATTGATCTTCTTATGATTTATGTTAATGAATTTGTCATTATTAGGATAAATTTAACATTAATTAGTCATCCACAACAATACCTTTTGGCCATATTTCATATCTATAATTTTAGTGCTTTTACTCCATAAGTTTGGAGATTGACTGGAATGCCTCTGATACATTCTTAAACCAACACAAGTATCTACAAGATTTGATTACTTTGTTTGGCCTTTGAAATACCTCCTCTGTAGATACTTTTTTAGAAGCAAACATGAAATTACATAGTAAGGTAGACTATCTTCCTGATCTCACTACATTCAGACAATTAGTAGACAATTTAAATTATATGACGATTACTCGATTAGATATTTTCTTTGCAACTCAACAAGTCAATTTATATAAAATTCTTATCACTTAGCTGTCATTTGCCAGATCATTTGATTTTTTGTTGGTACACGTAGTTATGGCTTCTTTCCATTTGATTCTCCTCTTCGTCTTGTACGATATAGCGATACAAATACATGTTTCTTACTTATTCTTTGATCTCATGGAGAAGTAAATGCAATCCTACATTTTAAATCATCTATGAAGTCTGAATAGAGCGCAATGTATGTGGTATTTTTAGAAATTATTTAGCCTTTTGAACTTTATCTAAACTTAGTTTTCCATAAAACAATGTACTCATCTTCATGCAAGCATAATAATGCCATCTAAATTGCTTTCAATCCAGTTTATCATGAGTGAACAAAACATATCAAAGTTGATTGTCATTCAATTTAAGAGGCTTTTGCACTCATTATTTCTCTTTCTAATACACCTGCAGAACTTTGAATTGCATTTGTATTTACGAAGGCAATGGCATCACAAAGTCATCAATTTTTTGTGAGATGCTTCGTGAGAATTTAAATCAATTTGAGGGGGGATACAAACTTAATATTCATTCAAATAGGCATATATTACCGTATCAATTATTATTTGTAAATTTTGGCTAGAAATAGATATAATTAATCAGTATAACCAAAAATATTCTTCAATTACGAATATAATTTTTTTGTTGTCTTATTCGGATAAATAAGATTGAGCAAATCAGTCAATCCCTATCTTGTATGTTACAGTCTTTCTCATATAATGAGTAGAAATTTCTTGAGGAGGGCAAGTAATTCGTGCACAACTCTGTTTATCAATTTACTGAACTATTGGCCAGCAAAGAAATGTGAAAACAGATATGTTATTCATGATTGTTGTATTCTGTGAGTTGAGAAAACTGATAACTTGTTGAGTGAGATTCCTTGCTTAAATGATTTTGATGCGACTTGTTTATGCTTTCGGAATTTGATATTAGCTGTATCATTAATGAAAAGTTTAAACCTTTCACCTTCTCTTCTGTCGTAAATACTATATAGAAATCCATTATTATGGAAACATGATTGAGAAATTTGAAATGTCACCAATCCTTTCTGGTTCCATGCAATTTCATGTTTGTGCTTGAAACTTTGAGTCTTTGTGGGTCGTGGATTAGATTTAAAATAAAAATAAAAAATCACGGTTCTCTACAATTTGTTAACTCTTTCTAATGTTACTTGATCATTGTAAATTTCCTTTTTCTTTCCTTCTTTTGTTCCTACTGTAAAGGCTTACTATTTATCGTAGTAATTTGCCTGGGTTATGGATTGTTAGGTTTGTTTTGTTATTCTGATAAAGGTCTGTTTACTCGTCTTTTCTTTTTTGGCACTTTTAACTTGTTCGTTTCTGCATTTTATGCTAGAGAGCGGATTTGAGGTGGAATAGAAGATTAGAAGACTTGGAGCAGTTGAAGAATTTACAAGATGAACTTCTTGATTCTGCTTCCAGGTCAGTTTGCAAATTTGACCATTTAAAAATGTTAAGAACTACTATTGCCTTGTAATAGGGCCCATCAAGCTGTTGGATTGCTCAATTATGACTTAGATCTGATGTTCCAATGTCAAACTTGAGCTTTAGCTTGATGTCCTTGGAGTTTTAGCTAATATAATCAGCTTCAGTAGGTGAAATGGGAGGAGTGATGGAGGACCTAAGAAGACGGATCTGGAGGAAAGGTGTAGTTTTCAAGGTTAGGGTAGGAGACGGAAGGAGAGGGGTTGTGAAGGCGGTGGAGACATTTCAGGTTGATGGTGTCTGCAACTACATCCATCACTTTCCGACCTCTAATACCATCACTATATCTCTTCTCCAAGAAAACTGCTATTTTCTTCCTCCAGTTCGCTGTCCTGCCACAGTTCACACCGGAATTCATCCGCCATCATTCCTGCTTCTCGTTACCCCTCTTACAACTTCATAAACATCTTCTAGAAGCCTTAGAATGGTATCAAACATACTCTGATATTGGCTCTGTAGAAGGGAAATATTTGCGTACGTAATACACACGCAGAGCTGCGTGCGCAATAAACTCCGCTTTGCGGTTATTAGGGAGTTATTGGGAGGTTATTGGGGCATTAATTCTAATAACCCATAACCCTATTAACCTTCCAATAACCTTCGCGGGTTCTATTTGGATGTTATTCATAGGTTATTATGGAAATATTGGGGGTTAATGGAGATCGCACTCAGAGTTACGTGCGTATTTCGTACGCAAATATTTTCCCTTTAGTAGGTATCAAAACTTGTTATTTTTGTAGTATGAAGTGAGTTCCGATTTTGAAAGATAGGCCTGCTGTTCTCTTTGAATTTTCTATGTGAATTTCTTTTCATTTGATCATGTATTATGCTTGTGCTATCTAGCCCACAAATGTTATGCTTTTGCTATTATTCTTTGATCAGCAGTCAGGAGTTCCTAATGCTTGAAACAAGTTAATTTAGGGGTATTTGTATACCTACCACATGATTCTCTTATATTTACATATCAAACACATAAACTTTATTAATTACATACATAACACTCAAATCTTTGACATCACATAAAAAATACTACTATCATTAACTTTCTAAGAGTGAAATGCAACTTTTCTTGCATAGTTTTTTTATACCCAGGAAGTTTAGGTTTTAGACATGTAAATACATGAGAATTGTATGGTATGTATGTAAATTTCCTATTAATTTAATGAACCTCACTTCACTATATTGCATGAATAGGTTGGTAAAGCCTGGTGGGATTCTAGTTTATAGCACCTGCTCCATTGATCCCGAAGAAAACGAGCAGAGGATTGAGGCATTTCTTCTCAGACATAGGGTATGGCCTGATTATTCCAAAGCAAATTATGGTTACATAGTCTTTAAAAAAAATGATCACTGAATATCAACTAGTTAATACTTTACTATTGCTTCATTTTTTTTTTCTTTTTTGACAATATGGTATTTCTCTTGTTATACATGCATCTTGAGCCAATGAGCTCACTCGTTACACTGCAAATATTCTATGACAACAACCTATCTGATTTCAAACAATTAGTTATTTACATATTTAGGGTGTCTTTAGGGCAGGTTTCTCTTGCATTAATTTTTGGAAGATTTAAATACATACCAATCAATGTTTACGTATTTACATATCTAGCACCTAAACTTTAATGTATGCGCGATATATATATATATATGCATAATAAAGCGATGGACGGTTCGGGCGCTCCGCTAGGGTTTGGGTTCTCTGGCGATCGGGATGCAATTTCGAGATGCTGACGGCGTGCCTTCTCTCTCGACGGTCGAACTTAGGTGAGATTTTTCCTTTCTCTTTCTGACTTTGGCTTCTCCTTCGTACTCGTCCTCTGTTTCTCGCCTCTTCGTTCTCTCGCCGTCTATGGCGAAAACATATGCAGGCGTCACTGTCGGTGAATCCTCCTCCGCTGCTCCTCCTAAGTTTGTGTTTCTTTCTTCATTTCAAGAATCACTTTTTCTTGGCGGGGAATATAATTTCATTAAGATGCATGGGAAGAAGGGGGGAAAGTTTGCGCTTTTCCTCTCCGACTCTGAAAACTCCATTCTCGCCTCTGCTTGTCGTTTTCACCTGGTAGGTAAGTTCCTCTACGGGCTTCTTAAATATGATTTCCTACAGAAACATTTTGAGCTTTTGAATTTAACTAGGGGGTGGAAGATTGGTGCTCTCGATAGTAGACATAACCTGGCTCAACTATCTAACAAGGATGACTATGCTAAACTTTTTGTGAGAAGAACAGTTCGTTTTGAGAATGTCTGAATGAAAGTCCTTAAATGGATAACTGACTTTGATCCTCGGGCTGAGCTTCCTACTATTCCAGTATGGCTTCGGCTACCTGGTTGAAAGGCGCATGTATGGTAAGTCGTTAATGCTAGATGCCCCAACCTATAACTTAACGAGGCCTTCAATGGCTAGAATTCTGATTGAGCGTGATGTTATCTTACCCCCCCCCCCCCGGGGGGGG
>JXCR01085043.1:123830-157047 GCA_002079205.1 Phalaenopsis hybrid cultivar | reverse complement strand
CCCCCCCCCCGGAGGAGGTATGGATTGGTTCTAATCATATGGAACATTGACAACAGGTGATTCTTGAGAAACATCCTCATTACTGCTCTCACTGTCCTATGTTTGGGCATGATTTGATACACTGTTTTCACCTACATCCTCAACGGAGGAAAACTTTTTCGGGTCGTTTATCCTCTGTTGAACAGAAATTTTCCCATCGAACACCTATTGAATTGGTTGCTGAACAAATTGCTCGTACCTTGGAGGAAACCAGTGTTGCCCATCTCAATGGCGTATCACACGTGGCCCCTTTGCCCTTTGAGCGGTCTGAAGAGAATGTGGAGCCGTTTGCTGCCACACACAATACACCTGAGCAGGAAAATGTGGTGCAGCTCCCCATTGCACTGTCTGGAGAATTACACATTCAGGACACCCCACAACTATCTACACATCACACTACTATACTTTCTACCACTCCACCGTCTGACCCAGCTGTTGTTGCTACATTGGCTTTGGATTCTGAATGAACAATTCAAAAATGCAGTAGGAAACGCGGTAGAAGGAAATCAGAAGTTCCGAATATGACAAATTCAAATAATATTGATGTCATTTATCATTCTGAGGGTGAGCACTTGCACCTTCCCCCTAGGATTGCTAGGAGGGGGGTGTTTTGGGCCAACATGTTTAACATTCTTGTATGGAACATTTGGGGAGTGGCAGACCCCCACTCCTTTAATCGTTTAAAACATTTATGTCGGGTCCATAAGCCAGACATTTTTATCCTATTAGAGTTGTTTGTGTCGGTTCATAAGGAGGATATCATTAAGAAATTCGAGAATTACATGTACTATAGTAATCAGAACAATAAAATTTGGCTCTTTTGAAAAAAGGATATCACTTTTAACATTATTGATGATAATGTATGTTATGTTCTAATTCATTATCAGGTGGAGGATTTTCATGGTTGGGCTACCTTTATTTACGTCAGCTCCATATTACGGGACAAATTACTTCTTTAGCAACAACTTACACAAATGGGTGCTTCTATTTCTGATAACTGGTTTGTTGGGGGTGATCTAAATATGATTGTCTCCTTCGGGGAGAATGGGTGGTGCTAAAAAGTTGATACAAACATTATCAATCGTTTTTGTGAGCACATTGTCGTTTCTGGCCTCCATGATTTGGGTTTCTCGGGTCGTCCCTATACTTGGAGGAGTGGTCTTCTTATGCAGAGACTGGATAGATTTCTGGGAAACTCCTCTTTTCTAGGCTATTATAATATTATTCATGGCAAACATCTTAATCATGTTGCTTCAGATCATAATATAATTTTGCTTAGCTTAGCTTTTCATGCCAAACCTGCACGCTCTCATTTCAAATCTCTTAATGTTTGAACTTCTCATCCTACCTTTCTTGATTTGATTAAATAGGCTTGGGTCTCGCGGTGGAGTGGCAGCCCTTGGTTTATTTTATGACAATTGTATAAGAATGTGATTACTTTTTTAAAGAAGTGGAACTTTGATATTTTTGGCAATGTGCATTCCAGGGTTTTAAATGCCCAACATGAGGTGGATGCACTGGAGGCATAGGTGATCGACACTCCTGATCTTGTTGCTAAGTTAGCCCATGCTCACCATATTCTCTTGGAGGAAATCACTATTGAGGAAGATTTCCTTAGACAAAAAGCTTGTGACACTCAATTTAGAAATGGGGATCGAAACACTAAGTATTTTCACGCCACTATTAAACATCGATAAAATATTAATGTCATTCTTAAGATTGTTACCGATGAGGGTGTTGTCCTCACTGATGTTGATCAAATTGGTTCCAATGCCGTTGATTATTTTACCTCTCTTTACGTCGATGCTCTGTCGGTCATTGATATTCATTCGAAAATGTTTGATGCTCATAGAGATATGATTTTCTCCCTCTTTTTGTCTGATCCCCCCTCTGAGATGGAAATTTTCTCTGCCCTCAAAGATATTCACTCTCATAAGGCTCTTGGCCCTGATGATTTCACTTCTGTTTTTAATATTTCTTGTTGGGACATCATAAAAAAAGAGGTGGTTATTGCGACAAAGTTTCTTTTGGGGAGAAGATCCTGGAAAGTATTTTACCGCCGCCTTAATAGTTCTTATACCTAAATCTAATGATAAATTGTATTGGAAGAATTTTCGTCCTATCTCGCTCACTTCTGTGGTTTCAAAAATTATTAGCAAATTGATTATGACCCGCCTACAACCTCATCTTCCTTCTCTCATCTCTTCACATCAATCGACTTTTATAAAAGACTGATATTTCTGACAATATCCTCTTAGCTCAGGAAATTTTACAAGATCTTGACAAAAATTTGCAGGGGTGGTTATCTAGTTATCAAATTAGATATCAAGAAGACCTTTGATACTTTTAGTTGAGATTTTATCATCAACATTTTGAAGGCCAGAGGTTTCAATTCTAGTTTTTGCATATTGATTAAAAGATGGTTGGCTAACAATCATTACTCTGTGCTGGTTAATGGTAATTCTTATGGTTTCTTCACTGCTTGCAGGGGCATTAAATAGGGGGACCCTCTCTCCCCTATTATTTTCATTTTAGCCTTTAATTATTTATCTGGAATGCTCAATCATTTTCAACTGATCCACCTTCATACACAGGTTTCTCATAAGACCAAAATTGTGGTTTCTCACCTTGCTTACGCGGATGATGTTATTATTTTTGCTAATGCCTCTAAACTTATCTTAGAATAATTAATGAGGCTTTTAAATGATTTCCAGAATTGTTCTGGACTAGTTTTTAATTGTGACAAATGTCAGATGTATTTTGGCAAACAGATTAAGCAGCAACTTATTCATTGGGGGGTTTCTTATACAGGTTATCACTATGCCTCTCTCCCTCTTAAATACCTTGGGGTTAATTTGATTAGGGGAAGGAGGAAACAGATTCATATTGATGATGTTATTGATAAAATCAAGTGTAAAATTAACGATTGGAGAAATGTTTTCCTTTCTATTGGGGGCAGGATAACATTGTTATCTAGTGTGCTTCAGAGTATTCCTCTATATATTTTGCAGGTGTTTAATCCGAAGAAAAGTGTTATTAATGTTATGGAGAGGCTTTTCAATAAATTCCTTTGGGTGGAGAATGGTGCTAAAAAGAATTGGGGCTCTTGGCAAAGGTTGTGTAAGCCTAAGAAGACTGACGGTTTTGGCTTTGAAGCCTTGAAACACACGGTAGAAATAAACCTTTGCAAACTCTGGTTTAAATTTAGAATGGGCTCATCTCTATGGACCACTTTTTATGCATCATAAATACTTTGATTTTTCTCACCCCTCCCAGGTTTTGTGGAAGGTTGTTGATTCTCGGATCTGGAAAGCTGTTGTTAATGCTATGTCTATTGCTAGTGATTTCATGTTTTGGGACATTGGTGACGGTAACATCTCTTTCCGGAATGATAATTGGGGATTGTCTTCTCTCTCTGAATATCCTCATCCTCCCCATATTAATAATTTGTTTCGGATTTCTTTTCTCAAGATAGATGGGATTTCACCAAACTGTATTCTATTGTGGGGGAGCAAAATGCTAAGCATATAAATACTGTATCTATTACCCCTTCCCGCAGGGATTTCCCTGTGTGGAAGAGGACCATTTCTCGATTGGTCTGCAAGTTAATCTATGACACTTTACACTCTCATCGGGATTGGTTTTGGGAAAATGGATTTGACACAAACTTTTAACTCCCTCTATCTCTTTTTTCCTCTGGCGATTTTTCTCTTCTTTACTGCCTCTTGATGACATTCTAAAGTTGAAAAGCCTTAAATTGGCTTCGAGATGTCCTATGTGCAAAGTCTCGCACATAGGTATCCCCTGGATCCATAGAGGCATCCTAAGTATTTATTTTTGTCAATGGAAAACTTTTGATGATAAGGGGGGAGGGTTTTCCCTGCCTTTGTTGGTCCTTTGATTTATTTGGACCGCGAGAAACAACTTCAAATATAATTTCCCCCCTCCTACAGCTTCTATGGCAGCTTCTTATGTGTTGGGCTATTATACCAAGGCCCTCAAGGTCTGTACCAATGATGTTTCGAACTTCAAGCCCCCCCATTTAATCAGGTGGGTTCCCCCTTCTTTCGGATGGGTTAAGGTGAATTTAATCAGGTGGGTTCCCCCTTCTTCTGGATGAGTTAAGGTGAATGTGGATGGCAGTTGGAACCATTTATCTGCTGCGGTTATGGGCATTTTTAGAAATTTTGAGGGTAAGTGTATGTGCTATTTTACTTCTCCTGTTGCTACTGACAACCCCTTAGCCATGGAATGCTGGGCGGTTTTTCTTGCATTAACGGTGGCAATTGCTTTCAATTTTCATACGATTGAGGTGGAAACTGATTCGAAAATGCTCTATGATATATTGTTGGGTATATCTCCTCCTCTCTGGGATATTATATGCATTCTTAAATGAATTTCTGCTTTAATTTCTGAAAGACATGAAAATGAGTGGAGTTTCATCCATAGAGAGGGCAACTCTTCTGTCGATTGGTAAGCTAGGCAAGCAGGGGGTGCATTCTCTATAGGTTTATCTCCCCCTGCTCCCCTGAGACGTCTCCTTACTGGGGATAACCTGGATTTGCCTTATGTTAGATTTTAGAAACTACTTGTTGCTCGGCTCTATGGCTGGGTGCTCCCGTATCTTTACTGTGGTTTGGTTTTGCACCCTCCCTCTTGTGGTTTCTTTATTTTATTGGCAGGTTTCGAATTGCACCCCTTTCTGGCTTTGTGTCTCTGGCTCTCCTGATCTCTTGGTTTACGCTAGTCTTGTGTTGTTTGGCTGCTCTGCTCAGTCGATCGACATCCCAGTTTGCACTGTTGTTTGTTGTGGTGTTTCCAGTGGATTAGGAGTTTCCTGCTGCCTCTTTTTTTTTTGGATTCTCTTTTGTTTCTTTTTCTGTTATTTTTACTGCACGGGCACAGGTATACTAATTTTGAGTTTTGTTTTTTTGGCTTGGGTATACTTGTAAGTTTGGAGTTTTCATTTCGCGTGAGTTGTAATGTGGGAGGACGAACCCCTAGGGGCGTGTTAAAAGTATTTTTTGGTTGTTTTAGATGGGGATCCTCCTCCGCTCCAACTTTTGTACCTGTTTCTTANGGTGATGGGATGATCATTGTAATTGGATAATGGTTCTAAGGTTTGAACTTCTTGGAGATTCTAGCAAAGCTTATTCCTAATAGCATAGGCCTGAAGGCGTACAACATTAGAATTTATTAGTTTTGGGAAGTTTCATAAAACTTATCTTCTAGCTGAACATCATTCCCCATAATAGTGAGTAATCTTTTTGTGTGGGATGATAGTGTTTATACCCTGTTTAAGTAGAAGAATAACGAAAAAAATACACATGAGTGTATTTCAAATTATATGAAGCCAGTAAAAAAATGATAAATGCATAAATTTTTGAACCCCGAATATCTAGGAAAAAGTAGAATATGTAATTACAGTTTTTAAAAAAGAGAAACAATTAATTAAAATAATTTTTTTAGCTAATGTATGGGTCGATTCGAAGGGGTTACTATCTCAATAGTTTCATTTTTACGAGATGCCACATTAAAACCATAAAATAGAAAGGAGAGAACGTCAGAGAGAGAGAGAGAGAGAGAGAGAGAGCACAGAAGAGAGCACAGAGTGAGGAAGAGGAGTGAGGGAAGGGAGAACGTGTGTGATCGAGGAGGCCTCATAACCTCGGTTCAAAGGAAGGTGATTCGTGCGTGAAGGAAGGAGGAAGCACGTTGCAGCCCTTGTCTCACAACCCAACCTAATAACTTAGAATTAACCAAATCATAAATTGTGGTAAGACATCATTAACCATTTCTTTTTATTTTATTCTATACAATAAAGAATCATAACTTCCAATTGTAAAAAAGAATCACTAAGAAAAACAACAAAGTATACCAAACAACAATCAAATTCAACCAAAGCAATAAGATAATCGGAAAGTAAAACAATAATGCAATCCAACCAATAAAAGTTTAGCATCAATCTAAACTAAACAATCTAATAAAATAGTAACATATCAAACAATTTTTTAAACCGTTTTAAGAAGTCATATCAAAATTATATTCATACATGAATCCCTCAAAAAGTTATACCTTTAGGTACCCACAAAAGTTTGTACACATAAGTACCCTCAAAAGTTTGCACCCGAATGTATACTTTTACCATTTACATCTCTTTCTATTTTTCATGCACAAGTACAATGGTGTCCCCATCCAATATCATAAATAGGTAAACCCTGATTGACTTAATCATTTCATATCAATTTGAAATTATTTAAATATACTTTCATATTTCAATTCATTTCCTCCCATTTAAATATACTTTCATATTTCACAAAATTTTGTACAATAATAATATTTCAATTCTTTTTTTTTGTACACATAAGTACCCTTAATCTTTCGCACAAAGCCATGCCTCCTTAATCTCGCACACGCATAAATCGCCTCCCCACCCTTCTACCTTTGAGCTANAAATTATTTAAATATACTTTCATATTTCAATTCATTTCCTCCCATTTAAATATACTTTCATATTTCACAAAAATTTGTACAATAATAATATTTCAATTCTTTTTTTCGTACACATAAGTACCCTTAATCCTCCCTTAATCCTTCGCACAAAGCCATGCCTCCTTAATCTCGCACACGCATAAATCGCCTCCCCACCCTTCTTCCTTCGAGCTTGGTTCAACTCCAGAACGATACGTGCGAGGAGATGTCCTCTTTCCTTCTCTTTCCTTCGGCTAGGGTTCGACAACCTCTCACACGCACGATACACCTTCCTCCTCATGATACGCACACCTACAACGGCTTCGTCTCTCTCTAAATCCTAGTAAGGAAGGAAAATGTGTTACTCTTCCTTTCTTCTCTTCTTCTCCACCAACCGATTAATACACCACTTGGGCTAGGCGAGATCATTCATTTTTCCTCCTCTTCTCATAAAATCCTAAAATTTCTTATGCACACGCGCACTCTCGATCTCTCTATTTCATTTGGTTCCAATGGGGCATGCGACTCCTAAAGACAAAAANCGACAACCTCTCACACGCACGATACACCTTCCTCCTCATGATACGCACACCTACAACGGCTTCGTCTCTCTCGAAATCCTAGTAAGGAAGGAAAATGTGTAACTCTTCCTTTCTTCTCTTCTTCTCCACCAACCAATTAATACACCACCCAGGATTTCACCACTTGGGCTAGGCGAGATCATTCATTCTTCCTCCTCTTCTCATAAAATCCTAAAATTTCTTATGCACACGAGCACTCTCGATCTCTCTATTTCATTTGGTTCGAATGGGGCATGCGACTCCTAAAGACAAAATAGTAGAGATGCTTATCCCTTACTGCCTATTCAATCATTATTATTATTTTAATTTTTTATTACTAAAAATTCAGTTATTACACAAGAAGAGGAAGAATATGGAAGCCTCGAAGTTGTGTTGTTGGCTTGCCGCATGAAGGAACAAAGGAAATGAGAGGACACTTGTGTGCGTTGAATTGAGCGAGAAAAACGGGACCAAACCCAGTTNGGAAGAATATGGAAGCCTCGAAGTTGTGTTGTTGGCTTGCCGCATGAAGGAACAAAGGAAATGAGAGGACACCTGTGTGCGTTGAATCGAGCGAGAAAAACTGAACCAAACCCTGTCGCGTTTGGAAGGGTGCCTCCAATTCTTGCAAGAAAGTGAGGTATTGCAGGGTTTTATTATGTTAATTAATGTATTTAATATGCTATTTATTAAAAGTTAATATTAGATTTAATTATATTAGGATTTGTAAGCAACAAAACTATTAAATTATAAGGAGAAGAAAGTTTTGATATTACAGGTAAATGTTTATTTTATAACTTATCATAGCCAATTAAATTATAAGTTATCAAGCACTAGAATAAGAATTATTTTAAAATAAAGTCAACAATCACATGCAGAATAATATTCGAATTTGGTAGTGGATCACCTTGAAGGATATGATATAAGATAAATAAAATTTAAGTTAGATTTATTTAATTTAAACTTAATTTATTAAAATATTAATATTATATTATATTACATTATAACAACTATTAAGACAAAAGAGCACTGCTCATAAAAAATTTGAAGATAAGGAGTCAGTGAGATAATGAAGNTATTAATATTATATTATATTACATTATAACAACTATTAAGACAAAAGAGCACTGCTCATAAAAAATTTGAAGGATTCAGTGAGATAATCAAATAAAACTCTAGGTGGGGTGATAATATTTTTAAATTTTAGTAATTTTTCATTATTTTTAAATATATGTTTAATTTATATTATGTTCTAGTTTAGTTAAATTTAAATTATAATAGATTCTTCACAATGTCAAACAAGAAAAATATACATGATAAATAGTTGTACATCATAGTAAGTATGCATATTAACACTGCTGCATAAATAATTACATATTAGTTTTCCTACAAAAACAACAGATTATTACATAAACTTTAGAAATATGCACGCTAAAAGTTCTACATAAAACAGTTGCAAAACTGTTTACATATGAATTTTGTTATTGCTAATACTTTATTTAAGAAAATAGATATATATTATTACATATAAGAATGGATCTAATAAAACCCAAATTGATTGTTTTCTTACGAGTAAAAGAGAACGTCGAGGATGTAAATATTATAAGATCGTTCCAAGTGAAAAGTTAAGTATTCAATATCGATTATTAGTTCTGAGTTTTAAGATGAGTTCTAAGATAAAAAATACAATGAAAAATTATCAAAGAATTAGAAGGGGGCATATAAAAGATAAATATTTTTACGAGTAAACTTTAAAATTTCAAGATATTAANAGTATGCATATTAACACTGCTGCATAAATAATTACATATTAGTTTTCCTACAAAAACAACAGATTATTACATGAACTTTAGAAGTATGCATGCTAAAAGTTCAACATAAAACAACTGCAAAATTGTTTACATATGAATTTTGTTATTGCTAATACTTTATTTAAGAAAATAGATATATATTATTACTTATAAGAATGGATCTAATAAAACCCAAATTGACTGTTTTCTTACGAGTAAAAGAGAGCGTCAAGGATGTAAATATTATAAGATCGTTCCAAGTGAAAAGTTAAGTATTCAATATCAATTATTAGTTCTGAGTTTTAAGATGAGTTTTAAGATAAAAAATACAATGAAAAATTATCAAAGAATTAGAAGGGGGCACATAAAAGATAATTATTTTTACGAGTAAACTTTAAAATTTCAAGATATTATATGTTCATGAAGAAGCTAATTCTATACGAGATAAAAGTATCAAGCACTATTAAATAAGTGGCAAAAAATATTCTTGAAGAATCAAAAGAAAAAACTTTTATAAATAAAAATAATTTTATGGTAGAATAATAATGTAAGAAAAGGTAAAATATAAAAGGTGTTATAAAAATTAATTTAAATATAAAAGCTAAGAGAACTGAAAAAAAATATAAGGTGGTCTGTAACGAGTCTAAGAGAACAGTTTATGAAGCTNTTATATGTTCATGAAGAAGCTAATTCTATACGAGATAAAAGTATCAAGCACTATTAAATAAGTGGCAAAAAAGATACTTGAAGAATCAAAAGAAAAAACTTTTATAAATAAAAATAATTTTAGGGTAGAATAATAATGTACAAGAAAAGGTAATATATAAAAGGTTTTATAAAAATTAATTTAAATATAAAAGCTAAGAGAACTGGAAAAAAATATAAGGTGGTCAGTAACGAGTCTAAGAGAATAATTTATGAAGCTAAAAAATTCTATTTTTAATGATCTTTATGATAGATTAGATACCAAACATTGTGAAAAATATATGAAGTGAAACAAAGAGAAAAGAAAAGTGAAGATTAAATTCAAGGCATATTAAAGATGAAAATCAAAAAATGTTTTCTTAGATGAGATATTCAGCATAGGTGAGTAAGCTATTTTGGTAATATTTTTAATGAAAAGTTGAAAATACAATTGACCTTAGTGATTTTAATATCGTTGATAATAATAAAACAATTATTTTTATCATCACATTAGTAAAAAAAGAAGTCGATGGGACATTAAGAAAAACAAAGAGTGGAAAATTAGTTTGACTAGATGATATCTTAATTGAAATTTGGAAGTATCTAGGAGATTTGGGAGTTTCTTGGCTTGTTAAATTCTTTAATATTATTTTAAAAACTAAAAAGAAGCCTGAGCAGTAAGGGAAGAGTATCATGGTCCTCATCTTTAAGAATAAANATATCGTTGATAATAATAAAACAATTATTTTTATCATCACATTAGTAAAAAAAGAAGTCGATGGGACATTAATAAAAACAAAGAGTGGAAAATTAGTTTGACTAGATGATATCTTAATTGAAATGTGGAAGTATCTAGAAGATTTGGGAGTTTCTTGGCTTGTTAAATTCTTTAATATTATTTTAAAAACTAAAAAAAGCCTGAGGAGTAAGGGAAGAGTATCATGGTCCTCATCTTTAAGAATAAAGGGGATGCACAAAAGTGTGCAAATTACAGAGAAATTAAGTTGATGTGTCATACTTTAAAATTATATGAGAAAATAATTAAACATAGGTTAAGACGTGATATAAAAATATCTCATTATCAGTTTGAATTTATGTCGAGCAGTCTACTATAGAAGCTATACATTTATTTAGAGTTTTGATAGAGAAATACAGAGAGAGTAAGGAGGATCTACATATGATTTTCGTTGAATTAAAAAAAAAACTAACGATAAGGTTCGAAGAGAGTTCATTGGACAGATCTAGAGAAGAAAGGTGTTGATATGACTTATATTAGAGTTATTAAAGATATGTAAACTAGAGTTATTGTTTTCGAATAGGAGGATTGATAGTGTATTTTCCTATTTCAATTGGATTAAATCACTGATCGGCTTTAAACCCATATCTCTTTTGCTTTAGTTATGCATGCTCTTACTGGACATTTTCAGGATGACATACCATGGTGTATGCTATTCG
Organism: Phalaenopsis hybrid cultivar; assembly: GCA_002079205.1. Lineage (NCBI taxonomy): Eukaryota > Viridiplantae > Streptophyta > Magnoliopsida > Asparagales > Orchidaceae > Phalaenopsis > Phalaenopsis hybrid cultivar. Next base: position 146,048 of record JXCR01085043.1, on the reverse strand, counting down.
CTAATTATATTCTTCTTGTGGATAAGATTAGAGAAAAAGTTCAGAAAAAACATGAATTATGGAGGTCCACGTTGGAGTCTAAATACCTTCATTTGAGTAGATCTAAAACTGAATACAATGAATTTAATTTTAGTAGTAGTAGCTCTAATGATAGAGTTGTAGCTATAAGTGATCTAATCATTAAAAGGAGTGAATGTTTTAGATATATCGTGTCTATTGTTTAAAGTGATGGTGATATAGATGGGTATGTTACTAGTGGAATTAAAGTTAGTTGATTGAAGTGGTTGAATGCATCTAGCTTATTTTGTCATATAAAAGTATCGTTTAGACTTGAAGAAAAATTTTATAAGATGGTGGTGACACCTGCAGTGCTCTATTGCGCAGAATGCTGGTTTTTAAAAGAGAAGCATAAAACAAAATTAAGTGTTGCTGAGATGAGAATGCTTAGGTGGATGAGTGGATTGACACTTAGGGTCCGTTTAGAGCAGCTTATAAGTGTAGGCGGTGTTTTCAGAACGTCATCTAACTGTTTGTTTTACACGTTTTGAGAGATTATCCCAAAACCCCATTTTGCATTTTCGTTTACATATGATCACGGGGTTATGCCCGTGATCCGCGTTCGCCCGCAGCTGCCCTCGCTCGTTTTACGCCTCTACCCCTCTCGCTCACGATCACCTCTTGTCTTCCTCCTCTCCTTCTTTCTCCTTCCCTGCCATCGGCAAATTCTACCCCGCACTTCACCCCAAAATGAAGTTCCGTTGATTCGTTCGTCGTCACCACCTCATTGGAATCTTTTAGANTGATCCGCGTTCGCCCGCAGCTGCCCTCGCTCGTTTTACGCCTCTACCCCTCTCGCTCACGATCACCTCTTGCCTTCCTCCTCTCCTTCTTTCTCCTTCTTCCCTGCCATCCGCAAATTCTACCCCGCACTTCGCGCCAAAATGGAGTTCCGCTGATTCGTTCGTCGTCACCGCCTCATTGGAATCTTTTAGAGGGAGGTCACAACGTTCTATCTTTCGCTTCTCGATCGGCGACGGAGTTGAGGCGCCTGGTTGAGGATTTCTTTGATGAAGTTGTCGGGACTAGGTTTGGGCATGAAGATTATAGCTTTGATGTGTATGCTACATTAGATGGGAGGGTTAAGGTTTTGAATTTTAATCCATGAGGGCGTTTACTTTGCCATTGTTGTTCACTTGGGAGGAGTTGGAGATGGAGGGGATTGGGGAGGAAGATGAAGTTGATTTGAGGTTGGTGGATAGTCAATGTGGGGTGAGGCCNTTTGGATTTTAATCCATGAGGGCGTTTACTTTGCCATTGTTGTTCACTTGGGAGGAGTTGGAGATGGAGGGGTTTTGGGGAGGAAGATGAAGTTGATTTGAGGTTGGTGGATAGTCAATGTGGGGTGAGGCAAGGCTTGAAGGCTGCGATTCCTTATGATTATTTGGATACTGGAGAAGGGAGTGGATCGGTGTTCTTGAGGAAGGCAAATGATGAGTTGAGTAGGCAAATGTAGGATTCAGAGCTTGGGAATTGAAGGTGGGTGATTCAATTGATCCTGTGAAGATTACTCTTTGAAATTTCTTTCAAGTATTTGCATAAATATCATTCAATTCTTATGTATTTATATATCTCATACTTAAAGTTCAATTTTTTTACGCATATGATTGCTTGCCAATGCATGAAAAGGTAGATCTCACTTTTTAAAAGATAAAGTAGTGCTATTTTTTGGGATATGAAATATTTGGCTGGAATAAATGTAAAAGGTAGAATTTAGGCGTTAGATATGTAAAGACATTGGAATTGAGTGCATGTATGTGATTGTTTCTGCATTTTAGTTTTTGTGCTTGTTTTCTTTGCATAATATATCTATAATTTCGAGTTTAGGATGTCTTTTATGATGTTTTTCTATGAGTTTAGAAATAATGTCATTGTGCAACAATGCAATATAATTAGGAATTTTATGCATGTGGACACTACTTGAGAAGCAATATATTTGGATTTAATTAGGTATCTTGATACTCAATTTTAAGTGAGATGTACATCATAACTTTATAATGTTGTGAAATGATTTTTTCTGTTCTCAACTATAAATTGTGTAGTCGTTAGTCCTGTTATGAAATGATTTTTTCTATTCTCAATTGTCAAATGTGTAGTTGTTACAGTTCTGGTGTAAACAGAAGCAATGCATGCGTCGGAATGGTCGTTTATCCACACAAAAAACTGCAAATCAACAGTTTTACAAACGCACAAACCAAGCAACTAAACAGTTTATCCATATCAAGGGCGGAATGGTCATTTATCTAAAAACAACTACAAATCAACTGTATTAAAACACACAAACCAAACAACTAGCCAACTTATCGGATCAGCTGCTTATCTGTATCAACAACTTATCTGGATAAGCTGGACAAGCTGGACAAGCTGTAGCTGCCCCAAACAGACCGTTAGACATAAAATATGAAATGCATATATCCATGAAAGGGTTGGTGTAGCTCCAGTTGCGGATAAGATTAAAAAAAATTCTTCTTAGATGGTTTGGTCACATAAAACGTTGGCCATCTGATGATCCGGTTAGGAAAGTAGATGCTTTAGATTCGATTTGTGTTAAGAAGGGCAAAGGTTGAGCTTAAAATACTTGGGCATATTGTATTAAACATGATCTTAATCTTCTGTAATTAAATGAAAAAAAACCCTCTATAGGACGCAATGGAGAAAAAGGATTCATGCAGCTGACCCCACATCGTGGGATAAAGGCTTGTTATTTTTGTATTTTAATTCCAATAAAATGCATTTATTCATCAATAAAGGAATGCAAAGTATCTCAAAAAAAAGTAATGTATGCCTTGAAAAATGAAATTAAAATGTTTTATACAAGATTGTTTGTTCGTGAAAAAAAGAGTAGAAGTTCGCTCAGAAAGGGGACGCGAATGTACCCGTTTGCGTACATATTTTCCTATCACTCAAAAAATTTGTGATATTTAGATCGTTAACCACTGTGCCGACGGAAAAATATCAGTGGGAAGCGAGAAGACATATTTTCACCTCAAACGATAGTGTAATTTAGATCACAAACTGTTATACCAATGAGATAATATTCGTCGGAGGTGTGTTTGGTTATATTTTGACAGGGCACTTAAGACATATGTGAATGTTAAGAGTATGAAGTAAAACGTAACTTGAAGATTAAACTGTGAAAAGTAAAATTAAAGTTAATGTGTATAGAGTTTTTTATTAACATTATCGAGTAAATGTCAATAATACATGCATTGAATTATTAAATGAATTTTTATAACGAATCATTTAAAACAAACATACATATTATCTTCATGTCTATAGGTTACTGTAGTTTAAAAGTTTGATTATTCTACTAGGTTATCTTAGATAACTCATTCTTATTTTAATATTTCAGTTTTAAGTTTTTGAATATGATAGAAGTCTAGAGATGTGTGTTTGGAAAGCAATATAAGCAATGGGAAACCTAAACTTTTATTTGTTGATTAAATTATTTTCATTAGTGACTCTTTCAATTAATATTTGGATATTAAACTGTTAGTAACATAAATAAAATAATAGAAAATTTAATTTCAACGTTCAACCATTTATTTTGGCTTTGGTTATTTCTAAGTCCCGGGTCGAGTCGTGACAGAATCATATCAGAGAAAGGGTTTAGTTTAAGTAACATAAAATTTAATAAAAGAACCATTAGGATAATTGTGAATATTAATCTTTAGTGATCTAACTAATTTGAGTCAAGTTAACTCTAACTAGATAACAATATTTTTTTATCTTAAACAAATGGATGCTTAAGATGAGATTGAGGATGCTCAGGTGATGGGAGAAGAATTACCACCAAATGTCACAGTGAATACAAATGTCCAGGCCCATATAATGACAGTTATGGCCCAACTTATTCAGGACTTTATAAATTAGTCTAATGGAAACCATGGCACATTTACCATAAATAAATAACTGAAGTCATTCCAAAATTTAAAGGCGCCACTGTTTAGGGGAACTGAAGGGCCAATAGACTGAAAAATTGGCTTATGAAAATAGAGAAGATTTTAGACAGTATGTTTAACTCAAATGACAGTAAGGTGCCTCTAGTTGTATTTTTGCTTCGATGGAGAAATAGAAATATTGTAGCAAGGGCAACGTCAAGACAGGTTGGGAGATATACTAAGTGGGTCTATTAACTAGAAAAACTGTGTCGAGCTAATTAGAAATTAGTTTGTGCNACTTAAAGTTCAATTTTTTTACGCATATGATTGCTTGCCAATGCATGAAAAGGTAGATCTCACTTTTTAAAAAATAAAGTAGTGGTATCTTTTTGTGATATGAAAGATTTGGCTGGAATAAATGTAAAAGGTAGAGTTTAGGCGTTAGATATGTAAAGACATTGGAATTGAGTGCATGTATGTGATTGTTTCTGCATTTTAGTTTTTGTGCTTGTTTTCTTTGCATAATATATCTATAATTTCGAGTTTAGGATGTCTTTTATGATGTTTTTCTATGAGTTTAGAAATAATGTCATTGTGCAACAATGCAATATAATTAGGAATTTTATGCATGTGGACACTACTTGAGAAGCAATATATTTGGATTTAATTAGCTATCTTAATACTTAATTTTAAGTGAGATGTACATCATAACTTTATACTGTTATGAAATGGTTTTTTCTATTCTCAACTGTAATTTGTGTAGTCGTTATTACTGTTATGAAATGGTTTTTTCTATTCTCAATTGTCAAATGTGTAGTCGTTACAGTTCTGGTGTAAACAGAAGCAATGCATGCGTCGGAATGGGCGTTTATCCACACAAAAAACTGCAAATCAACAGTTTTACAAACGCACAAACCAAACAACTAAACATTTTATCCATATCAAGGGCGGAATGGTCATTTATCTAAAAACAACTACAAATCAACTGTTTTAAAACGCACAAACCAAACAGCTAGTCAACTTATCTGGATCAGCTGTTTATCTATATCAACAACTTATCTGGATAAGCTGGACAAGCTGCAGCTGCCCCAAACAGACCCTTAGACATAAAATATGAAATGCATATATCCATGAAAGGGTTGGTGTAGCTCCAGTTGAGGATAAGATTAAAAAAATTCGTCTTAGATGGTTTGGTCACATTAAACGTTGACCATCTGATGATCCAATTAGGAAAGTAGATGCTTTAGATTCGATTTGTGTTAAGAAGGGCAAAGGTTGAGCTTAAAAGACTTGGGCATATTGTATTAAAAATGATCTTATCTTCTGTAATTAAATGAAAAAAAAACCCTCTATAGGACGCAATGGAGAAAAAGGATTCATGCAGCTGACCCCACATCGTGGGATAAAGACTTGTTATTGTTGTATTTTAATTCCAATAAAAATGCATTTATTCGTCAATAAAGGAATGCAAAGTATCTCATAAAAAAGTAATGTATACCTTGAAAAATGAAATTAAAATGTTTTATACAAGAATGTTTGTTCGTGAAAGAAAGAGTAGAAGTTCGCTCAGAAAGGGGACGCGAATGTACCGGTTGCGTACATATTTTCCTATCACTCAAGACATTTGTGATATTTAGATCGTTAACCACTGTGCCGACGGAAAAGTAACAGTGGGAAGCGAGAAGACATATTTCACCTCAAATGATAGTGTAATTTAGATCACAAACTGTTATACCAATGAGATAATATTCGCCGGGGGTGTGTTTGGTTATATTTTGACGGGGCACTTAAGACATATGTGAATGTTAAGAGTATGAAGTAAAACGTAAAGTTGAAGATTAAACTGTGAAAAGTAAAATTAAAGTTAATGTGTATAGAGTTTTTGATTAACATCATCGAGTAAATGTCAATAATACATGCATTGAATTACTAAATGAATTTTTATAATGAATCATTTAAAACAAACATGCATATTATTTTCTTGTCCATAGGTTACTGTAGTTTAGAAGTTTGATTATTCTACTAGGTTATCTTAGATAACTCATTCTTATTTTAATATTTCAGTTTTAAGTTTTTGAATATGATAGAAGTCTAGAGATGTGTGTTCGAAAAGCAATATCAGCAATCGGAAACCTAAACTTTTAATTGTTGATTAAATTATTTTCATTAGTGACTCTTTCAATTAATATTTGGATATTAAACTGTTAGTAACATAAATAAAATAATAGAAAATTTAATTTCAGCGTTCAACCATTTGTTTTGGCTTTGGTTATTTCTAAGTCCCGGGTCGATTCATGACAGAATCATATCAGAGAAAGGGTTTAGTTTAAGTGACATAAAATTTAATAAAAGAACCATTAGGATAATTATGAATACTAATCTTTAGTGGTCTAACTAATTTGAGTCATGTTAACTCTAACTATTTTTTATCTTAAACAAATGGATGCTTAAGATGAGATTGAGGATGCTCAGGTGATGGGAGAAGAATTACCACCAAATGTCACAGTGAATACAAATGTCTAGGCCCATATAATGACAGTTATGGCCCAACTTATTCAGGACTATAAATTATTCTAATGGAAACCATGGCACATTTACCATAAATAAATAACTGAAGTCATTCCAGAATTTAAAGGCGCCACTGTTTAAGGGAAGTGAAGGGCCAATAGAAGCTGAAAATTGGCTTATGAAAATAGAGAAGATTTTAGACAGTATGTTTAGCTCAAATGACAGTAAGGTGCCTCTAGTTGTATTTTTGCTTCGATGGAGAAATAGAAATATGGTAGCAAGGGCAACGTCAAGATAGGTTGGGAGATATACTAAGTGGGTCTGTTAACTAGAAAAACTGTGTAGAGCTAATTAGAAATTAGTTTGTGTCTATTTTTGCCTGAAGGCCAATGTAGGACAAATTTATCAGGTTGGTGCAGGGAGAAAAGGCGGCTATACAGTATGAAGCGGAGTATATTATGTTGTCGAGATATACATCACAAAGCATTCCAAATGCAGAGAAGAAATGTCAGATATTCCTTTCTGAATTGAAAGAATCAATCAAGTAGTCACTAGTGTAACTTGGATTGAAGATTATTGAATGTTGGAGGAAAGAGCTAGAAAATTGGAAATTGATTTTCAGCAGACTCGAAAGTGTGGGGGCACCAACAGTTCATTTTGGAGAGTGCATTGAAAAGAAGATAAACTCGTACGTTCAAGGAATTAATAATCAGGCTAGTAGCATCACTATCGAGCCGTGTGTTAAGTGTAAGAAGCGACATCGTGGTGAATGCCTGTTTAATTTAAAGTTGTGTTACTTACGCAAACAGTCTCAACATCAAATAAAGAACTGTCCTAATTCTGCTCAAAGATCTTATATCAAATGCTAACTCACGAAGACATTAAGCTCAAAGAAATTTTCAAGAGAGATCTCTTCTATAAGTGATCAGCAGAGGATAACAGAAGCTGGTAAAGTGACTCATAATGAGCAACCAAAATAGAACATTCAACCAAGAGCTTATTCTTTAACTCATCAGGAACCTAAAAAACATGTTGCTACTAACACTAATGCATAGAGTATGATAAGTGTTTGTCATAAGGGTGACATGTTAGTTATCTAATGTTGAATATCTTTGTGTACTTTAATTTCAGAAACTAAGTGTCATTTTAGTTATTATGTTTTAGATGTTTAAGGATTGTTCCGTTGAATTATGTTAATTCAAATGTTGGATTTATCATATACTTTAGTAATCACATAACAAGAAACATAATTTTATTATCGCTTCATGTTTCATCTACATAATGATTAATTGGTGTGAAATTCATGAATTTCGATGGCGAAACTTTATTGTAATAATTGTATTTTAAAAAATTAATTAAAATAAAATGTTTATCTAATGAATGGTTTAATTCAAAGTAGTTACTATCGATAGTTTTATTTATACAAGATGCCTTAATCAAACTAAAGAATAGAATGGATAGAACGGCAGAGTGAGCAAAGAGTGAGAATGAAGAGAAGCGAGGGAAGACAAAACACATGATTGAGAAGAAGGCCTTATAGAAGAAGGTTTATCCATAAGGCCAAACCTTGCAATGGTGTAATGTAGGGTTTTACCATGTTAATTAATGTAATTAATATATGTTATTTATTAAATGTTAATACTAGGTTTAATTATATCAATATTTGAAAGCAACAAAACTTTCAAATTAGAGGGAGCAAATGTATATTTGAGAACTTATTTATAGCAAATTAAATAAGAAGTTATTAAGTATTAAAATAGATTTTATTTCTCATTAAAATCAACAATTAGATGCAGAATAATATTGGGATTTCATAGTAGATCAACATGAAGGATAAGAAATATGAAAAATGGAATTTAAGTTTGATTTAATTAATTTAGATTTAATGTTATTAAAATATTAAGATTAGATTATATTAAATTATAACAACTATTGCGACCAAAGAATTAATCCTAAAAGATTTAAAGATAAAGAGTCAGTGAGATAATAAAGCAAGACTTGCGTTGAGTGATTATATTTTCATTATTTCTAAATGCATGTTTGATTTCATCTATGCTCTAGTTCAGTTATATTTAAATTACAATAGATCTTTCATACTGCTAAACAAGAAAAAAATGCACAAGAAATAGCTACACATCATAGTAAGCATGCATGTTAACAATACTGTATAAATAGTTGCATCTAAATTTTCGTACAAAAATATCAGATTATTATACGACCTTTTGAAGTATGCATGTTAAGAATCCTATATAAGATAGTTGCATAATGATTCACCTATGAAATCATAATAGTATTGCATTTCATTATGATTCCAAAAATATTGCATTTCTCCATTAGTAGATGAATGCAAATTGTCCTATAAAAAAGTAATGTATGCCTTAAAGAATGAAAAGAAAATATTTCATACATGAATGTTCGTATGGGAATGAAAAAGGAGTTCACCTCCTTATAATACAGGCGGGTGATGGTAATTTACCATGCATGTAAATGTTTTCCTACCACCCCGTGATATTTAGATTGCTAAACACTGTGCAGACATCAGAATATTGATCAGAGGCAAGTAGGTATATTTCCACCTCGAATAATCGTGTAATTCAGATCACAAACCACTGTACTGATAGAATAATATTGATCAAGGCTGTGCTGGGTTATGTTTTAATGATGCTACTGAGACAGATGCAAATGTTAAAAGTATGAAGTAGAAGTAAAATTAAATATTAAAATTTGAAAAACAAAATTAAAGTTAATGCATATAGCGTTTTAGATTAATTGCTTTATGCAAATGTGAAAAATACATGCACTAGATTATTAAATAAATTTTTATAATAAAGTATAAAAGACCGAGTGGCACAGGCATAAAGAAGTCGCGAGAGAGGCTGTTGTGATTCCTTCGTCTGGACTGCACCGTTCCGGTCCAGGGAGTGTTGATCGACTCCTCCCAGCAGGATTGACCCCTCCTTTCTATAGGGAGATCCAATCCTAGCAATCTAGAGCTTATATGTGTGATTCTTGTATTTTAGGTTTGCAATTTTTGGATTGCGTTATGCCAGGACAGTCGTTGGCATCCAAGTTTTTCCCTTCTAGAGTTATATCTAAAGGCTGGTAGTACTCTATTTGTAGCTCGTCCGATTTTGCGACCTTCTATAAGATTGAGTGGTGCACTGGCTATAGTGAGTTCTCGTGAAGATATTTATCTTTGCCTTTTCCATCCTTCAAATTCCTCCCCTACTTGTCGTCGCCGCCTTTCCTCACTATCGGTACCACAAGGCAGCAACCTAGTTGTCATGTCGTCTTGTAACTCCAACCACCGGCCATCACCTTCACTTGTTGCCATCCCTTCCGGTCGCCTCCCACCTTGTTGCCCAACCGCCCATCTTCATTATTCAACCATCCCCCTTGTTGTTAATGGCAAGCACATAGTCCTTCTATAGGGGGTTAGCATGACGGGTTCAGGAATACCTACTCCTTCAGCAAGGATGGCAAGCGCATAGTCCTACATTATGAGGAGTCCAAGATTATAAATGCCCTTACCAGCAAAGACGTGTCATTAGGATCAGTTTATGATGGAGGAAAGCGAGATAGAGGCGCTGATTCAAGATTAAGGTCGGTCATTACATAAAACACGTAAAGGCATCATGATCGATACCTTACCACCATGGCTATGACAGTTAGAGAAAGTTTAGTCTGTTCTCACATCATATAGGATTGAGCCAACCTGGGACTACCTTTGTAAGACTTTGCAAGGCATACTTGGCATGAAGTCAAAGTCCAGTTAGGCAATACACCCTTCATATGGTTGAACCGATATGGATGATTGCTTTCAAGTGGGAAAAACAGACTGCAGTCAACAATGGGATCCAAATGTTTCTCGGGTTGCAATCTAAGATCCTTCAACACCAGGAATATACAGCAACTATACTACTTTCAACTTGAAGAGAAGAGCTTTGACTTGTGAGGTTGAAACTCCCCCAACCCCAAAAGACTGGCGTGGGCGTAGAGAAGCAGTAGGAGACACTTATGTGATTCCTTCGTCTGGACCGAAACAGTCTAAACCCAGGAGAGTTGATCGACTCCTCCACAAGGGATTGGTGCCTCCTTTCTATAGGGGGACTTAATCCTAATTATCTAGACCTTATGAATGTGATTCATGTGTCTTTTTGGCATGTGTTCTGTTAAAACAATCATCAACATTCAGGTTTTACCTTTCTAATGCTATATCCAAAGGCGGGTAGTGTTGCGGCTGCAGCTCGTTCGAGATGATGATCTCCTTCAAAGGAATCAAATAATGCTTCAACTGTAACTCGTTCTCGCGAGGGTATTTATCTTCGACTATTCCATCCTCTGCATTCCTCCCCTCATTGTCGCCTCTGACTTTTCATGCTGCCAGAACCACCTGAGAACAAACTTGTTGTCGTCCTGTAACTCCAGCTGCCAGACACCACCTCATCCACTTGTTGCCATCCCTTCCTGTTGTCTTCCACCTTAGTATCATTCATTCTAACCGCTTGTCTTTGATGCCCATCAATCTTCCTCGTTGTCGCAGCCCTAGGACCACCCTCCCTTTTCTCCTGTAGTCCCACGCATTCCTCGTTGTTGTCGGTTTCATTCCTGCACGTTGTCGCCACCCGGAACAACCTCTCCTGGTTGTTTACTGTTCTTCTAGCCCTCTAACCAGCCCTTTCTAGTTGTCGCATCCACCGCCTCACCTTCCTTCTATCGTCCACTTACCAAAACGACCACCACCTTTGAATATATTTAGCTATGTTTTCTTGTTTGTTATTGTATTTCCTTATCAAGTGTGCATGTTTGTAACCACCTATTTCCCTTTTCAATAATAATATTTGTGTTCATATTGTTGTTAGGGTTCCCTCACCAACATAAATATTCCATTATTTTACTTGGGTTACTATAAGTTAAAAGTGTGATTACTCGAATAGGTTATCTTAGGAAACTCATTACATTGTTTTAATAATTCAGGTTTAAGTTTTTAAAAAAATAAATTCTAGAGAAGATAATATGTTCAAAAGACGAGTTCAGCAACCGAAAAGGTAAACTTCTTTTGTTAATGACAGAAATAAAATAATAGAAAGCTTAATTTCATCATCTAACTGTCTGTTGCAGCCTTGGTTAATTCTAGAGCTTTGGGACAGTCGTGACAGATGATAGAAGAAAAGAGATCTTTTTTAATATTATGTTCTAATAGAAAATTCCATATCCTTAAACCAATGTATCAAGTTGATGATAAAATTCGTGAAAGTTCTGGTGGGCATTATGCACTCGTTACACAACACCATAGAGAAGGCCTAAAAAGTGCATCAAAGAAATCTTGGATCCAATTTTCCCATGTTGTCTGTAGATATGAACATAAATAATGTGAAATCCTTAAAAAAAATGAAGTTAAACTCTTAAACACTAAAGCGCTTTTGGGTGCAATAGTTGAAATTTCATTAAAATCTCCAAAGTGAAGTGTGTTTGTGATGGAGCAATCAGGATGACTGACTTCCTTGGAAGCTATACAAATGGGTTAGAATGAATGATACTTAAGTGGGTGATCCCTAGGAAAATTATAATAATGGGACAAAATTGTGAGCCCAACAACTTAAGTGGGCAATATCTTGAAATGTGAGTTCGAACAATTACAAGTAATGCACCAAAAGTCTTTCATGGAATCATCGGGAAAAAATGGTATAACANAAGTAGCGGTGATGGGATGATCATTGTAATTGGATAATGGTTCTAAGGTTTGAACTTCTTGGAGATTCTAGCCAAGCTTATTCCTAAAAGCATAGACCTGAAGGGGTACAACATTAGGATTTATTAGTTTTGGGAAGTTTCATAAAACTTATCTTCTAGCTGAACATCATTCCCCATAATAGTGAGTAATCTTTTTGTGATGGGATGATAGAGTTAATACCCTGTTTAAGTAGAAGAATAACGACAGAAATACACATGAGTGTATTTCAAATTATATGAAGCCAGTAAAAAAATGATAAATGCATAAATATTTGAACCCGAATATCTAGGAAAAAGTAGAATATGTAATTACAGTTTTTAAAAAAGAGAAATAATTAATTAAAATAATTTTTTAAGCTAATGTATGGGTCGATTTGAAGGGGTTACTATCTCAATAGTTTCATTTTTTACGAGATGCCACATTAGAACCATGAAATAGAATGTGTAGAGAGAGAGAGAGAGAGAGAGAGAGAGAGAGAGAGAGAGAGAGAGAGAGAGAGAGAGAGACTCAATAGTTTCATTTTTACGAGATGCCACATTAGAACCATGAAATAGAAAGGAGAGAACGTCAGACAGAGAGAGAGAGAGAGAGAGAGCACATAAGAGAGCACAGAGTGAGGAAGAGGAGTGAGGGAAGGGAGAACGTGTGTGATCGAGGAGGCCTCATAACCTCGGTTCAAAGGAAGGTGATTCATGCGTGAAGGAAGGAGGAAGCACGCTACAGCCCTTGTCTCACAACCCAACCTAATAACTTAGAATTAACCAAATCATAAATTGTGGTAAGACAAAATTAACTATTTCTTTTTATTTTATTTTATACAATAAAGAATCATAACTTCCAATTGTAAAAAAGAATCACTAAGAAAAACAACAAAGTATACCAAACAACAATCAAATTCAACCAAAGCAATAAGATAATCGGAAAGTAAAACAATAATGCAATCCAACCAATAAAAGTTTAGCATCAATCTAAACTAAACAGTCTAATAAAATAGTAACATATCAAACAATTTTTTAAACCGTTTTAAGAAGTCATATCAAAATCATATTCATACCTGAATCCCTCAAAAAGTTATACCTTTAGATACCCAAAAAAGTTTGTACACATAAGTACCCTCAAAAGTTTGCACCTGAATGTATACTTTTACCATTTACATCTTTTTCTTTTTTTCGTGCACAGGTACAATGGTGTCCCCCTCCAATATCATAAATAGGTAAACCCTGATTGACTTAATCATTTCATATCAATTTGAAATTATTTAAATATACTTTCATATTTCAATTCATTTCCTCCCATTTAAATATACTTTCATATTTCACAAAAATTTGTACAATAATAATATTTCAATTCTTTTTTTCGTACACATAAGTACCCTTAATCCTCCCTTAATCCTTCGCACAAAGCCATGCCTCCTTAATCTCGCACACGCATAAATCGCCTCCCCACCCTTCTTCCTTCGAGCTTGGTTCAACTCCAGAACGATACGTGCGAGGAGATGTCCTCTTTCCTTCTCTTTCCTTCGGCTAGGGTTCGACAACCTCTCACACGCACGATACACCTTCCTCCTCATGATACGCACACCTACAACGGCTTCGTCTCTCTCGAAATCCTAGTAAGGAAGGAAAATGTGTAACTCTTCCTTTCTTCTCTTCTTCTCCACCAACCAATTAATACACCACCCAGGATTTCACCACTTGGGCTAGGCGAGATCATTCATTCTTCCTCCTCTTCTCATAAAATCCTAAAATTTCTTATGCACACGAGCACTCTCGATCTCTCTATTTCATTTGGTTCGAATGGGGCATGCGACTCCTAAAGACAAAATAGTAGAGATGCTTATCCCTTACTGCCTATTCAATCATTATTATTATTTTAATTTTTTATTACTAAAAATTCAGTTATTACACAAGAAGAGGAAGAATATGGAAGCCTCGAAGTTGTGTTGTTGGCTTGCCGCATGAAGGAACAAAGGAAATGAGAGGACACCTGTGTGCGTTGAATCGAGCGAGAAAAACTGAACCAAACCCTGTCGCGTTTGGAAGGGTGCCTCCAATTCTTGCAAGAAAGTGAGGTATTGCAGGGTTTTATTATGTTAATTAATGTATTTAATATGCTATTTATTAAAAGTTAATATTAGATTTAATTATATTAGGATTTGTAAGCAACAAAACTATTAAATTATAAGGAGAAGAAAGTTTTGATATTACAGGTAAATGTTTATTTTATAACTTATTATAGCCAATTCAATTATAAGTTATTAAGCACTAGAATAAGATTTATTTTAAAATAAAGTCAACAATCACATGCAGAATAATATTCGAATTTGGTAGTGGATCACCTTGAAGGATATGATATAAGATAAATAAAATTTAAGTTAGATTTATTTAATTTAAACTTAATTTATTAAAATATTAATATTATATTATATTACATTATAACAACTATTAAGACAAAAGAGCACTGCTCATAAAAAATTTGAAGGATTCAGTGAGATAATCAAATAAAACTCTAGGTGGGGTGATAATATTTTTAAATTTTAGTAATTTTTCATTATTTTTAAATATATGTTTAATTTATATTATGTTCTAGTTTAGTTAAATTTAAATTATAATAGATTCTTCACAATGTCAAACAAGAAAAATATACATGATAAATAGTTGTACATCATAGTAAGTATGCATATTAACACTGCTGCATAAATAATTACATATTAGTTTTCCTACAAAAACAACAGATTATTACATAAACTTTAGAAATATGCACGCTAAAAGTTCTACATAAAACAGTTGCAAAACTGTTTACATATGAATTTTGTTATTGCTAATACTTTATTTAAGAAAATAGATATATATTATTACTTATAAGAATGGATCTAATAAAACCCAAATTGACTGTTTTCTTACGAGTAAAAGAGAGCGTCAAGGATGTAAATATTATAAGATCGTTCCAAGTGAAAAGTTAAGTATTCAATATCAATTATTAGTTCTGAGTTTTAAGATGAGTTTTAAGATAAAAAATACAATGAAAAATTATCAAAGAATTAGAAGGGGGCACATAAAAGATAATTATTTTTACGAGTAAACTTTAAAATTTCAAGATATTATATGTTCATGAAGAAGCTAATTCTATACGAGATAAAAGTATCAAGCACTATTAAATAAGTGGCAAAAAAGATACTTGAAGAATCAAAAGAAAAAACTTTTATAAATAAAAATAATTTTAGGGTAGAATAATAATGTACAAGAAAAGGTAATATATAAAAGGTTTTATAAAAATTAATTTAAATATAAAAGCTAAGAGAACTGGAAAAAAATATAAGGTGGTCAGTAACGAGTCTAAGAGAATAATTTATGAAGCCTAAAAATTCTATTTTTAATGATCTTTATGATAGATTAGATACCAAACATTGTGAAAAATATATGAAGTGAAACAAAGAGAAAAGAAAAGTGAAGATTAAATTCAAGGCATATTAAAGATGAAAATCAAAAAATGTTTTTTCTTAGATGGGATATCCAACATAGGTGAGTAAGCTATTTTGATAATTATTTTAATGAAAAGTTTAAAATACAATTGACCTTAGTGATTTTAATATTGTTGATAATAATAAAACAATTATTTTTATCATCACATTAGTAAAAAAAGAAGTCGATGGGACATTAAGAAAAACAAAGAGTGGAAAATTAGTTTGACTAGATGATATCTTAATTGAAATTTGGAAGTATCTAGGAGATTTGGGAGTTTCTTGGCTTGTTAAATTCTTTAATATTATTTTAAAAACTAAAAAAAGCCTGAGGAGTAAGGGAAGAGTATCATGGTCCTCATCTTTAAGAATAAAGGGAATGCACAAAAGTGTGCAAATTGCAGAGAAATTAAGTTGATGTGTCATACTTTAAAATTATATGAGAGGATAATTAAACATAGGTTAAGACGTGATATAAAAATATCTCATTATCAGTTTGAATTTATGTCGAGCAGTCTACTATAGAAGCTATACATTTATTTAGAGTTTTGATAGAGAAATACAGAGACAGTAAGGACGATCTACATATGAATTTCGTTGAATTAAAAAAAAACTAACGATACGGTTCGAAGAGAGTTCATTGGACAGTTCTAGAGAAGAAAGGTGTTGATATGACTTATATTAGAGTTATTAAAGATATGTAAACTAGAGTTATTGTGTTCGAATAGGAGGATTGATAGTGTATTTTCCTATTTCAATTGGATTAAATCACTGATCGACTTTAAACCCATATCTCTTTTGCTTTAGTTATGCATGCTCTTACTGGACATTTTCAGGATGACATACCATGGTGTATGCTATTCGCTAATTATATTCTTCTTGTGGATAAGATTAGAGAAATAATTCATAAAAAACATGAATTATGGAGGTCCACATTGGAGTCTAAAGACCTTCATTTGAGTAGATCTAAAACTGAATACAATGAATTTAATTTTAGTAGTAGTGGCTCTAATGGCAGAGTTGTAGCTATAAGTGATCAAATCATTAAAAGGAGTGAATGTTTTAGATATATCGGATCTATCGTTCAAAGTGATGGAGATATAGATGGGTATGTTACTAGTGGAATTAAAGTTAGTTGATTGAAGTGGTTGAATGCATCTAGCTTATTTTGTCATATAAAAGTACCGTTTAAACTTGAAGAAAAATTTTATAAGATGGTGGTGACACCTGCAGTGCTCTATGGCGCAGAATGTTGGTTTTTAAAAGAGAAGCATAAAACAAAATTAAGTGTTGTTTAGATGAGAATGCTTAGGTGGATGAGTGGATTGACACTTAGGGTCCGTTTAGAGCAGTTTATAAGTGTGGGCAGTGTTTTCAGAACGTCGTCTAACTGTTTGTTTTACACGTTTTGAGAGATTATCCCAAAACCCCATTTTGCATTTTCGTTTACATATGATCACGGGGTTATGCCCGTGATCCGCGTTCGCCCGCAGCTGCCCTCGCTCGTTTTACGCCTCTACCCCTCTCGCTCACGATCACCTCTTGTCTTCCTCCTCTCCTTCTTTCTCCTTCCCTGCCATCGGCAAATTCTACCCCGCACTTCACCCCAAAATGAAGTTCCGTTGATTCGTTCGTCGTCACCACCTCATTGGAATCTTTTAGAGGGAGGTCACAACGTTTTATCTTTCGCTTCTCGATCGGCGGCGGGAGTTGAGGCGCCTGGTTGAGGATTTCTTTGATGAAGTTGTCGGGACTAGGTTTGGGCATGAAGATTATAGCTTTGATGTGTATGCTACTGTAGATGGGAGGGTTAAGGTTTTGGATTTTAATCCATGAGGGCGTTTACTTTGCCATTGTTGTTCACTTGGGAGGAGTTGGAGATGGAGGGGTTTTGGGGAGGAAGATGAAGTTGATTTGAGGTTGGTGGATAGTCAATGTGGGGTGAGGCAAGGCTTGAAGGCTGCGATTCCTTATGATTATTTGGATACTGGAGAAGGGAGTGGATCGGTGTTCTTGAGGAAGGCAAATGATGAGTTGAAGAGGCAAATGTAGGATTCAGACCTTGGGAATTGAAGGTGGGTGATTCAATTGATCCTGTGAAGATTACTCTTTGAAATTTCTTTCAAGTATTTGCATAAATACCATTCAATTCTTATGTATTTACATATCTCATACTTAAAGTTCAATTTTTTTACGCATATGATTGCTTGCCAATGCATGAAAAGGTAGATCTCACTTTTTAAAAGATAAAGTAGTGCTATTTTTTGGGATATGAAATATTTGGCTGGAATAAATGTAAAAGGTAGAATTTAGGCGTTAGATATGTAAAGACATTGGAATTGAGTGCATGTATGTGATTGTTTCTGCATTTTAGTTTTTGTGCTTGTTTTCTTTGCTTAATAGATCTATAATTTCGAGTTTAGGATGTCTTTTATGATGTTTTTCTATGAGTTTAGAAATAATGTCATTGTGCAACAATGCAATATAATTAGGAATTTTATGCATGTGGACACTACTTGAGAAGCAATATATTTGGATTTAATTAGGTATCTTGATACTCAATTTTAAGTGAGATGTACATCATAACTTTATAATGTTGTGAAATGATTTTTTCTGTTCTCAACTATAAATTGTGTAGTCGTTAGTCCTGTTATGAAATGATTTTTTCTATTCTCAATTGTCAAATGTGTAGTTGTTACAGTTCTGGTGTAAACAGAAGCAATGCATGCGTCGGAATGGTCGTTTATCCACACAAAAAACTGCAAATCAACAGTTTTACAAACGCACAAACCAAGCAACTAAACAGTTTATCCATATCAAGGGCGGAATGGTCATTTATCTAAAAACAACTACAAATCAACTGTATTAAAACACACAAACCAAACAACTAGCCAACTTATCGGATCAGCTGCTTATCTGTATCAACAACTTATCTGGATAAGCTGGACAAGCTGGACAAGCTGTAGCTGCCCCAAACAGACCGTTAGACATAAAATATGAAATGCATATATCCATGAAAGGGTTGGTGTAGCTCCAGTTGCGGATAAGATTAAAAAAAATTCTTCTTAGATGGTTTGGTCACATAAAACGTTGGCCATCTGATGATCCGGTTAGGAAAGTAGATGCTTTAGATTCGATTTGTGTTAAGAAGGGCAAAGGTTGAGCTTAAAATACTTGGGCATATTGTATTAAACATGATCTTAATCTTCTGTAATTAAATGAAAAAAAACCCTCTATAGGACGCAATGGAGAAAAAGGATTCATGCAGCTGACCCCACATCGTGGGATAAAGGCTTGTTATTTTTGTATTTTAATTCCAATAAAATGCATTTATTCATCAATAAAGGAATGCAAAGTATCTCAAAAAAAAGTAATGTATGCCTTGAAAAATGAAATTAAAATGTTTTATACAAGATTGTTTGTTCGTGAAAAAAAGAGTAGAAGTTCGCTCAGAAAGGGGACGCGAATGTACCCGTTTGCGTACATATTTTCCTATCACTCAAAAAATTTGTGATATTTAGATCGTTAACCACTGTGCCGACGGAAAAATATCAGTGGGAAGCGAGAAGACATATTTTCACCTCAAACGATAGTGTAATTTAGATCACAAACTGTTATACCAATGAGATAATATTCGTCGGAGGTGTGTTTGGTTATATTTTGACAGGGCACTTAAGACATATGTGAATGTTAAGAGTATGAAGTAAAACGTAACTTGAAGATTAAACTGTGAAAAGTAAAATTAAAGTTAATGTGTATAGAGTTTTTTATTAACATTATCGAGTAAATGTCAATAATACATGCATTGAATTATTAAATGAATTTTTATAACGAATCATTTAAAACAAACATACATATTATCTTCATGTCTATAGGTTACTGTAGTTTAAAAGTTTGATTATTCTACTAGGTTATCTTAGATAACTCATTCTTATTTTAATATTTCAGTTTTAAGTTTTTGAATATGATAGAAGTCTAGAGATGTGTGTTTGGAAAGCAATATAAGCAATGGGAAACCTAAACTTTTATTTGTTGATTAAATTATTTTCATTAGTGACTCTTTCAATTAATATTTGGATATTAAACTGTTAGTAACATAAATAAAATAATAGAAAATTTAATTTCAACGTTCAACCATTTATTTTGGCTTTGGTTATTTCTAAGTCCCGGGTCGAGTCGTGACAGAATCATATCAGAGAAAGGGTTTAGTTTAAGTAACATAAAATTTAATAAAAGAACCATTAGGATAATTGTGAATATTAATCTTTAGTGATCTAACTAATTTGAGTCAAGTTAACTCTAACTAGATAACAATATTTTTTTATCTTAAACAAATGGATGCTTAAGATGAGATTGAGGATGCTCAGGTGATGGGAGAAGAATTACCACCAAATGTCACAGTGAATACAAATGTCCAGGCCCATATAATGACAGTTATGGCCCAACTTATTCAGGACTTTATAAATTAGTCTAATGGAAACCATGGCACATTTACCATAAATAAATAACTGAAGTCATTCCAAAATTTAAAGGCGCCACTGTTTAGGGGAACTGAAGGGCCAATAGACTGAAAAATTGGCTTATGAAAATAGAGAAGATTTTAGACAGTATGTTTAACTCAAATGACAGTAAGGTGCCTCTAGTTGTATTTTTGCTTCGATGGAGAAATAGAAATATTGTAGCAAGGGCAACGTCAAGACAGGTTGGGAGATATACTAAGTGGGTCTATTAACTAGAAAAACTGTGTCGAGCTAATTAGAAATTAGTTTGTGCCTATTTTTGCCTGAAGGCCAATGTAGGACAAATTTATCAGGTTGGTGCAGGGAGAAAAGGCGGCTATACAGTATGAAGCGGAGTATATTATGTTGTCGAGATATACATCACAAAGCATTCCAAATGCAGAGAAGAAATGTCAGATATTCCTTTCTGAATTGAAAGAACCAATCAACTAGTCACTAGTGTAACTTGGGATTGAAGATTATTGAATGTTGGAGGAAAGAGCTAGAAAATTGGAAATTGATTTTCAGCAGACTCGAAAGTGTGGGGGCACCAATAGTTCATTTTGGAGAGTGCATTGAAAAGAAGATAAACGCATACGTTCAAGGAATTAATAATCAGGCTAGTAGCATCACTATCGAGTCATGTAGTGTAAGAAGCGACATCGTGGTGAATGCCTGTTTAATTTAAAGTTGTGTTACTTACGCAAACAGTCTCAACATCAAATAAAAAACTGTCCTAATTTTGCTCAAATATCTATATCAAATGCTAACTCAAGAAGACATTAAGCTCAAAGAAATTTTCAAGAGAGATCTCTTCTATAAGTGATCAGCAGAGGATAACAGAAGCTGGTAAAGTGACTCATAATGAGCAACCAAAATAGAACATTCAACCAAGAGCTTATTCTTTAACTCATCAGGAACCTAAAAAACATGTTGCTACTAACACTAATGCATAGAGTATGATAAGTGTTTGTCATAAGGGTGACATGTTAGTTATCTAATGTTGAATATCTTTGTGTACTTTAATTTCAGAAACTAAGTGTCATTTTAGTTATTATGTTTTAGATGTTTAAGGATTGTTCCGTTGAATTAAGTTAATTCAAATGTTGGATTTATCATATATTTTAGTTATCACATAACAAGAAACATAATTTTATTATCGCTTCATGTTTCATCTATATAATGATTAATTGGTGTGAAATTCATGAATTTCGATGGCGAAACTTCATTTTAATAATTGTATTTTAAAAAAATTAATTAAAATAAAATGTTTATCTAATGAATGGTTTAATTCAAAGTAGTTACTATCGATAGTTTTAATTATACAAGATTCCTTAATCAAACTAAAGAATATAATGGATAGAACGGCAGAGTGAGCAAAGAGTGAGAATGAAGAGGAGCGAGGGAAGACAAAACACATGTGATTGAGAAGAAGAAGGCCTTATAACCTGAGCGTACTTACGTGCGTCTAAAATAAGGTGATTTTGTGTGCAAGGAGGAAGTATTGTGCAGCCCTTGCATCTCATGGAGAAGAAGACAAAAGCTTTGAAGCTTTGTGTTGATGGCTTTCTGCACGAAGGAAAAAACAAACAGAGAGGAGGCCTGTGTGTACTGAATTGAGCGAGAAGAGTCGGACTGAACCTAGTTTCATTTGGAAAGGTGCGGCCAAACCTTGCAATGGTGAAATGTAGGGTTTTACCATGTTAATTAATGTAATTAATATATGTTATTTATTAAATGTTAATACTTAATCTTGAAGAAAGAATTTTTATTGGAGGAGATTTAAATAGACATGTCGATAGAGTGGTAGAAGATTTCAGAAATATTCATGGTGGCTACGGTTTTGGAGTAACAAATGAAGAAGGTAGAGCTATTTTAGATTTTGTTTTAGCGTATGATTTTGTTATTATTAATACTTTATTCAAGAAAATGGATGAACATCTTATTACTTATAAGAGTGGATCTAATAAAACACAAATTGATTATTTTCTTATGAGAAGAAGAGATCGTCGTGATTGTAAAGATTGTAAGGTAATTCCAAGTGATAATTTAAATACCCAACATCGTTTATTAGTTTTA